>JAPYYV010007657.1:0-13220 GCA_030522625.1 Copidosoma aretas | reverse complement strand
ATTGATGATGATAACAAGTTAATATTGATGCTCATAAAAGTGTTGATGATAATACTTAGCTATAACTATGACGATTCAGATGATGATGAGGAAGCTGATGAATATATTGCTGCTAATGATAATGATGATCCTGATATTGATGCTTATAATGATGCAAATAGTGAGTTTAATGATAATTGAATGATCATCGGCAACATCATCATCATAATTGTAATGATTATGATAATGATCATACTAATTATCATAATAATGATTTTTTAAATGATAAAAATCATTATAATTATAATATTGATGATGGTAATGAAGATTATATTAATTATGATAAGGATAAAGATAATTTTGATGCTGATGACAATGTCGACGATGATGATAAGAATGATAACTCTGATGCTGATGAGGATAATAAATAAAGAAACTAAAGATGATATTAAAGATGATGATAATTCTGATAATGCTAATAACAATATAAATGATTATAAAGATTATTTTAATGATCATGTAAAAAGTAATTACGCTGATAATGGTGATGATTATGACGAAGATTATCATGATCGTACAAAAAATTATGATCGTTATAATGATTTTTATAATGATGATGATAATAAAAATTATAATGATAATGATGATGATTAGGATGCTTATAGTGATTATAATAATAATAATGACTATGATGATGATCACGATGATGCTGATGATCATAATCATGATGACGTCGATAGTGCGGATTATAATACTGATAATAATAATGATAATAATGATGATAATGATAACGATAATGTTGAAGATGATAAAAAATTATGATCATTATAAATATGGTGATTATGTTTATGATAATGATGATATTAAAGTTGATCGTAATCATAATAACCATGATTATGATATTGATTATGATGCTGTTATTGATGATGATAATAATCATGATGATAATGTTGCTAATGATGATGATGTCGATGATGATCATGACGATGATGATGATGATAATGATGATGATAATAATAATAGATTTAATGATGGTGATTACAAAGATGATATGATGATAATGATGATGATGGTGATGATCATAATCATTGTAATAATGACAACTATGATGACGAAGCAGATGATAATTATGATGATGATGATCATATTGATAATGATGATTATCATTGCTGATGCTTATAAATTTGCTGATGATGATAATGATAATAATGATAATGATAATGGTAATAATGATGATTATAATAATAAATATGATAATAGTGATAGTATTATTATTAATGATAATGATAATTTTGAATATGATAATGATCATAATAATGATTATAACTGATGTTCATGATAAATATGATACTAATGATGCTAATAATGGTGATAATGATGATAATAATGATTATGATGATCATGATGATGATGATGAATATGTTGCTGCTGCTGATACTTATGCTAATGATGATTATGTTGACGTTAATAATGATGATAATTAGAATGATGATGATTATTGTAGTAAATATAATCATGATGATGATAATAATGATGATGATATCGTTAATGATTATAATAATGAGGATATTATTGATAGTGATGACGTTCATAATTGTTAAGTTCTTGATAATGATGATGATCATGATGGTGATAGTGATTATGATATGGATAATAATCATGATGGTAATGATTATGGTGATAATAATAATGATGATATTTTAAAAGAATAATGATGAAAATGGTGCTGATGGAGATGATGATAATGATTATGTAGATGATGATAATTAGGATAATTATGATAATGATGATGATATTTATAATTATTGGGATGATGATAATCCTAATGACGTTTATGATAATTATAATGAGGATAATGATGATAAAAATAAACCTGCTGAACATAATTATGATGCTGCTAATGATGATTGTTAATGATTTTATTAATGATGATTATTATTAAGATTATAAAAATGATAACGATGATGATAATAATGCTGAAGATGATGATGATGATTATAATCTTTGTCAACATAATAATGATAATAATAATCAATAAAATAGTTATAGTAATGATGATCATAGTGATCATGATGATCATAATGTTAATAACTAAGATAATAATAAGGTAGAGGCTGATATGGATGATAAAAATTATTATAATGCCGATAATAAGGATGATAATGATATTGATGGTAATAGAAGGTAATTAAAATGCTAAAAATGATTATAATAATGTTTATTATAACTATAATGATTATGTTGATCGTAATTATGATAATAATTATGATGGCTATGGTGCTTATAATTATGATGATGATAATTATGCTAATGATGATTATGATGATGATAATGATGATAATCATTTGAAAAATTATGATTATGATGATCAATGCTAATAATGATGATGATGACCATGATTATGATGACCATGATGACAATGCAAATGATAATGAAGATGATTATAATAATAATGATTATAATTATATTAATAAAAATTATGATAATTATAATGCTGATGATGATGATAATGATGATGATGATAATTATAAAGATGATAATTATAAGGATATTTATTATAATGATAATGATATTTACAATAATTGTGGTGATGATATCTATGATGATGATGCAGATAATAATTATGATGATGATAATGATGATGATAAGCATTATGATGGTTATAATGAGTATGTTGTGGATAAGGTTGACCCTTATGATGATGTTGATGATGATGACCAGAAATATGATGCTGATGATAATGATGCTGATAATGATATTAATGAAAATAATTATATCGATAATTTTGATGAAACTAGATACCAATTGTGATGATAGAATTGATTATGACTACGATAATGGTGCTAGTACTGACATTCATGCTGATAAGGACAGTGATAATAATTATAATGATAATGTGAAAGCTAATGGTGACGATAATCATAAGCATTATGATGATGTTAAATACAACGACGAAGGTAGTAACAAACATGATAATAATGATGAATATGATTAAGATGGTAATGATAATTATGATAATAATAATAATGATTACGATGCCCATAATGCCAATGTTAGTTATGATGATAATGACAATTATCATGATGACCATAATAATGATGCCGATGATAGTTAAGATGATGACTATAATAATAATGATGCTAATAATAATGATGGCAATGATGCTAATGATCATAATCATGCTGACGTTAATGATGCTTAGTATAATGCTGATGTTACTAATGATAAAACTTATGGGAATGATGATTATGATGATGATTATGACCATAATCATGATCACCATGATCATGATGCAGATGATGATTAAAATGATCACTAAAATAATGATAATAAAGATGATTATCATGATGATGATAATGATGCTGATAATAATAATGATGATTATTATTTTGCTAATGATGATTATAAATATAATAATAAAATTCATCATGCTGATACTATTGATGTTTTTATTAAAGTAATAATGATAATAATTATGATGATGATAATAATAATAATGACGATTATGATTATGACAATGATGGTTATTATGATGATGATCATAATGATGATGATTATGATGCTTCTGCTGATTATAATGCTAATGACGATAATGATGATGATGATTATCATTATAAAAATAATTATAATTGTGATGTTGTTGATGATTATGATAATAATAATGCTAATAATGATGATGATGATAATAATAATGATAATTATGTCCATGATAGGCAGTTACTAATGATGCAGCTGATGATGATGATGCTAAGGATTATCATAATGATGAAGAAGCTGATAATAAAGATGATCCTAAAGATAATAATACTTCTGATAATGATATGTAAGATGGTGATAATTATGATGTAATGATGATAATGACGATGATAATTACGATTCTTGTAATGATGATGCTTATTCTGATTATGATGATGATGATGATGATAATGATGGTGAGTATCTTGATCATGATAATCATAACGATTATGATAATAATTTATATGATGGTGATGGTGATGATGATTATAGTCACGATGATGATGATGATGTTAATAACGAAGATTATGATGATGATAATGCTCATGGGAATAATGATTATTATAAAGATTATTACGTAAATGAGGATGATACTTTTTAATCAATGTGAAGATGATAACTATGATGTTGATGCCCATGATAATTTTAAAGATGATGATGATTATGAAAATTATAATGATTAAAATAAGAATGATGATATTAATTATGATTATGATGATATTAATGCTGCTGCTGATAATGATGATCGTAATAATGACGACGATGATAATGATTGAAATTTAAATGACGATGACAATGATGATGTGAATTATCATGCGAATAAGGATGTTAACAATGATGATGATGATAAAAATTATGATGATAATGATGATGATGCTGATGATGATGATAATGATGATGATCATAATAATAAAGATTATAGTAATGATGATAAAGATGATAATGATAATGCTGATTATGATGTTGATGATGATGATGATGATGATAATACTGATGATATTAATGATTATAATTCTGATAATAGTCATGATAATAATGATGATAATTTAGATGATGTTGATGATTATGATCATAATAATATGAATGATGATGATGATGGTGATAATCATTATCATGATGACGTTGATAATGCTGATAACGATGCTGATAATATTGATGATGATAATGATAAAGATGTTAATAATAATCCTTATGATGATAATAATTATTATGATGATTATAATTATAAAAATAATAATTTTATTGATAAAACTTATTGTAATGACCATGATAATAATCTTGTTTAGGGTGCTGATGCTGATGATAATGATGATGATGATGAAGATTTTGATGATAATGATGATGATGATGATAATAATAATTATAATGATGATGATCATAATCATGATAACATTGATACTGCTGATTATGGTGTTACTGATATTGATGATGAAAATGATAATAATGATGATGATACTCTTGATAATGATAATAATCTTGATGACAATTTACATTATGATAATGTTGATTAAGATGATGATGACGGTGATTATAAAGATCATAATGATGAGAAAAATTATGATGATGATGATTATCATTAAAATTGTGATAATAATGACTGTGATGATAAAGAAGTTACAAATTATGATTTTGATGATTATTATAACGATTATAATGATTATAATCATGATGATGACAATGATGATGATGTTGATGATTATGATAAAAATGATGATGATGATGACTATGATTCTGTTTATTGTATTCTTAATGATGTTAATGATGATGATTATGATTAAAATGGTGATTATGATACTGATGATGATGATAATAATGATAAAGATTGTGATGTTGATGATGATTTATATTATAAGTGTCTTGATCATGTCGGTGATGATAATAATTCTAAATATTAAGATGATCATATAGCTAAAGATATTGATGAAGAAGAAAATAATGATGATTATCATAATTGTGAACTCCTGATGATGATAAGAATGCTTATGATGCAGATGCTGATTATGATGATGATCATAAAGGCAGATATGATAATTACAATCAGGATGTTGATAGGAAGATTATGATGATGCTAATGATAATGCTAATGATAATAACTATGATGATAATGATGCTATCAATGATTATCATACTTACAATGCATATGATGCTAGTGGTAATAAAAATAATGATGATAATGATAATTACGAGAATGATAATGATTGTGATATTGATGAGGATGATATTTAGAATAATGCTGATAAGGATAATGATGATCACATGATTATTATAAATATAATAATGATGATTATTTAAGTGGTTACGGTAAATATTATAATAATAATTAGGATGATGATGATAATTATAAAGATTGTAATACGAGGATGATAATGAGTATTATGATGATGATGATGATAACAAAAAAATTGATTGTGATTTTGATTTCAATTATAATCATTGTGTTGATGATAACATTGATGATGATGCAGATGTTATTTATGATGATGACCATAATAATAATGATAAAAATTATTATGATTACATTTTTGATGATGATTGATATGATTTATACAATGATGATAATGATGACGATTATTTAAATAATGATTCTGAAAATAATGCTGATAATAAGCATGACGACGATGATGATAATGATAGTAATAGTTATGATATAAATTATGATGATAATAATGATAATAATAATATGGATGATGATTATAATCATAAGACGAATAATAATAACGATGTTTACGATGAGAATAAAAATAATAATAATGATAAAAATGATGCTAATAATGGAGATAAAATTTATAATGATGATGTAATATTGATTATGTTGATTGTGATAATAATTATAATGATAGTAATAATTACGAGAATAAAGATAATAATCGTAATGATTATAATGATAATCAGAAAAATTGTGATAAAGATAACGATAAAGATGATGGAGATGATGATTATCATGATGATAATGCTTGCGATGATAATAACAGTGATGATGATGATGATGTAGTTTATGATGCTAAACATGATAATGATACTACTGACAATGATATTACAACTTATAATAATGATGGAGATAGTAATGATACTGCGGAATACAATTATAATGTTGTTAATGATGATTATAATGATGATGATGATGATAATGATGATGACAATGATTCTGATAATGAAAATAATCATATGTATGATAATTATAACGATTAAAATAACAATAATTATAATAAATATAATGATAATGACGATGCTGGTATTTATAATGGTACTTATAGCTATGATGATCATGCAGATGAAAATATAATGATGATGATGATGACGATTTTAATGATTGTAATATGGATGATTATGATGAGGGTAATGATGATGATATAAATGGTGATGATGATAAAGCAGATGATCATAATGACAAGGATATCATTGATAATAATCATAATGACGATGATGATAATGCTGATTATGCTGCTGATGATGATGATGATTATTATGATGATTATATTGATTATGATGGTGATGTTTATGATGATCACTGTGATGATGCTGATGATACTAATGATGATAATTATAATAATGATGATGATGAATATATTAATGACAATGCTAATAAGTATGATGATGATGGTTATGATTATGATGATGATGCTGGTAATAAAAATAATCATAAGTACGATGATAGTAACGATTATATTAACAATAATTATAATAAATATGGTGATGATGAAGATGCTCATATTGATAATAATTATGATGATTTTAAGTATTATAATGATCATTTAATTATATTTAGAATGATAATTATGATAATGGTGAAGTTGATATCAATGAATATGATAATAATGATGATTATGTTGCTGTAAATGATAATAAAAATTATTATTATAAAGGTTACAATGATTTAACGGCGGATTATGATGCTGATGATGATTTTCGATTATAATGATGATGATAACCACGATAATGACACTGATAATAATAATATTGAGGATTTTAAGTATGATGTTCTTGATGATGATGATGATGATGATAATGATTATGCTAATGATAATAATGTTAATTGTAATAACAATAATTCTATTAATGATGATGATAATTTATGTGCTGGTGATAATATTGATTATACTAAGGACGATGATAATTATATTAATTATGAAGATTATGATTGTGTTGATGCGGATAATAATTATAATAATAGTAATTATGACTATGAGAATGATGCTAAATCTGATGATAATAATGGTGATAATAGTAATAACATTGATCATAAAGCTGATAATAATGATAATGAGCATCATGATTATGATGTTCATGATTATGATCATAATGGTGATGACGCTATTAATGATAATGCTGATGATAATCATGATAATTATATTAATGATGATGATAATTTATATGCTAGTAATAATAATTAGTAAACTGATAATTATAAATATATAATTTAATATGCAGATTATGATGATTTTGATGCTGACGATGATTTTGATGACAAGAATAAATATGACCATGATAATGGTTCTAATGTTGATGATAATACTTATAATTATGATGATAGAGCTCATGGTAAAGATGATCGTAAGTGTAATGATGATAATGATGATGATGCTCATGATAATTGCAATGATGATTATGCTTTTAATGATGATGAAGATGATGATGACAATGATGATAATGATAATAATCATGATTATTATAATCCTGATAATAATAAGTAATTTGATCGTGACGGTAATGATTATGATGCTGATGATAATAATGATGATAATTTAATGACAATGATGATATTTATAGTAATTATAATAAAGATATCTATATTGATAATGCAAAAAATAGTAATAATACTTATGATAATAACCATTATGATAATCACAATAAGGATAATGATAATAAGCATGCTAATAATAATGATTATGATGATGCACATTACGATTATGTTGATAATTATAATGATGATAATGTTTACGATAATAATAATGACGATTACAAAGATGATAATAGTGATGATGATGATGATAATTATAATCATATTAATGATCATAACATTGATGATGGTATAGATGTTATTTATTATGATGACGATGATAAAAATCTAGAAAATTATGATAATGATAATGATGCTGATGATGCTTACAATTTATATACTAATGATGATGATGATTATTATTTAAATGATGTTGCTAAATAAAATGCTGATGATAAGGATGACGATGATGATGATAATGATGTTAATCGTTATCACTATAATTATGACGATGATAATAATGATAAAGATAATAATTATAATGATTAAAATAATAATAATAATCATAATGATTATTTTTATGATTATGGTGATGATAATTATGATAAAGATTATAATTAAAAGACTAATAATGATCACGAATTAAAAAAAAAGAAATTATAATTATAAAAATGATGCTGATAATGAAGATAAGAATTATAGTGATAATGATGTAATGATATTGATGTCGATTTAAGTGATAATAATGATAATGATAAAGATAATAATTGTAATGATGATAATGATAATCATAAAAATTGTGATAAAGATAACAATAAAGATGATGCAGATGATGATTATGATGATGATGATGCTTGCGATGATAATAACAGTTGTGATGATCATGATGTAGTTTATGATGCTAAATATGATAATGATATTACTGACAATGATATTAATACTTATAATAATGATAAAGATAGTAATGGTACTGCCGAATACAATTAAAATGTTATTAATGATGATTATAATGATGATGATAATGATAATGATGATGACGATGATCCTGATATTAAAAATAATCATATGTATGATAATTATAACGATTATAATAACAATAATTATAATAAATATGATGATAATGACGATGCTGGTATTGATAATGATACTTATAGCTATGATGATCATGCAGATTGAAATATGATGATGATGATGATAATGACGATTTTATTATTGTAATAAGGAAGATTATCATGAGGATAATAATGATGATAATAATGGTGATGATGATAATGCAGATGATTATAATGACGAGGATATCATTGATAATAATCATTATTGTGCTGATAATGGTGATGATAATTATGATGATGATATTAATTATAATGGTGATGTTAATGATGATGACGATGATAAAGCTGATGATACTAATGATGATAATTTTAATTATGATGATGAATGTAATAATGACAATGCTAATAAGTATGATGATGATAGTAATGATTATGATAATGATGCTGGTAATGAAAATAATCATAAGTATGATGATAATAACGATTATATTGACCATAATTATGAGAAATATGATGATGATGAAGATGCTGATATTGATATTAATTATGATGATCTTAAGGATTATAAAGATCATCGAATTATATTTAGAATGATAATCATGATAATGGTGAAGTTGATATGAATGAATATGATTATAATGGTGATGATGTTGCTGTAAATCATAATAAAAATGATTATCATAAAGGATACGATGATTTAACTGCGGATTATGATGCTGAAGATGATTTTTAATTATAATGATGATGATAACAATGATGATGACGCTAATAATGATAATATTGAGGATTTGAAGTATAATGTTCTTGATGATAATGATGATGATGATGATTATGCTAATAATAATAATGTTAATCATAATCACAAAAATTCTATTAATGATGATCATAATTTATGTGCTGGTGATAATATTGATTATACTGAGGACGATGATAATTATAATGATTATAAAGATTATGATTGTGTTGATGCTGATATTGATTATAATAATAATAATTATGACTATAATATTGATGCTATTCCTGATGATAATCGTGATAATAATAGTAATAACATTTATAATAAAGCTGATAATAATGATAATGGGCATCATGATTATGATGTTAATGATGATGATGATAATGATGATGACGCTATTAATGATAATGCTGATGATGATCATGATAATTATATTAATGATGATGATAATTTATATCTAGTAATAATAATTAGTAAATTGATGATTATGAATACATGAGTTGATATGCAGATTATGAAGATTTTGATGCTGATAAGGATTATGATGATAAGAATAATTATGACCATGATAATGGTACTAATGTTGATGATAATACTCATAATTATGATGATGGAGCTCATGATAAAGATGATCATAAGTGTAATGATGATTCAATTTGCTTTTGATGATGATGAAAGTGATGATGACGATGATTACAATCATAATAACAATGATTATGATGATTCAATTGATGTTAATAATAGATATTATGAGGATATAGCTCATGCTTATATTAAAGATGATAATTGTTATGATGATAAATACAATAAATATGATGCTTATGATAATAAAGATGCTAATGTTGATAATAATAGCGATATTAATGGTAATTGTGATGATGATAATGATGATAGTGAAGATGGTGTTAATAATGATAATAATGATAATGATCATGATTATTATGATCCTGATAATAATAGGTTATTTCATCGTGACGGTAATGATTATGAAGCTAATGATAATGATGATGATAATTTGATGATAATGATGATAAAAATAATAATTATAATAAAGATATCTATATTGATAATGCAAAATATAGTATTAATACTTATGCTAATGACCATTATAATAATCCCAATAAGGATAATGATGATAAGCATGCTAATAATAATGATTATGATGATGCCTATTACGATGATGTTGATAATTATATTGATAATAATGTTTTCGATAATAATAATGACCATCACAAAGATGATAATGGTGATGATGATAATGAAAATTATAATCATATCAATGATCATAACATTGATGATGATACAGATGTTATTTATGATAATGACGATGATAAAATCTAGAAAATTATGATAATGATAATGATAATGATGCTGATGATGCTTATAATTTATATAATAATGATGATGGTAATAATTATTATTTAAATGATGATGCTGAATAAAATGCTGATATTAAGGATGACGATGATGATGATAATGATGGTAATAGTTATCACTATAACTATGATGATGATAATGATGATAATTATAATGATGATAATAATATTAATAATCATAATGATTATTTTCATGATCATAGTGATGATAATCATGATAAAGATTATAATTATAAGACTATCAATGATCACAAATTAGAAAAAAATATTTTAATTATGAAAATGATGCTGATAATGAAGATAAAAATTATAGTAATATTGATGTAATGATATTTATGTCGATTTTACTGATAATAGTGATAATGACAAAGATAATAATTGTAATGATGATGATACTGATGATTATGAAAATTGTAATAAAGATAACTATAACGATAATGCAGATGATGATTATAAAGATGATGATACTAGCGATTATAATAACAGTGACGAATATGATGACGCTGTTTATGATGCTAAACATGACAACGATAATACCGACTTTGATAATAATACTTATAATCATTATGATGATAGTAATGGTACTGCACGATTATGACGTTGTTGATGATGATCATAATGATGATGATAATGATAATGTTAATGATGGTGATGATGGTAATAGTTATGATATGATGATAATAATGATAATGATCATGATGATGATTATAATAATAATAATAATAATAATAATAATAAGGATGATGATGCTGATGATGATGATAATATCAATGATGATGATGATAAAACAAAAAAGTTATTATAATTTTAATGATTATAAGGATATTAATTATGATGATAATGATGATAATAATTATGATAAAATATTAAACCCATGTTTATTATGAAGAAAATAATGAATAAAATGATAAAGTTATTGCTATTAATGAAGATGATGATAATAATGATGATGATGTTTCGATAATTGCGATTATTATGATAAAGATGACGATGCTGGTGATGATGATAATGATAATCATCTTGATAATGATCTTAATTATAATATTTGTAATAATGATAACTGTGATGATCATGCAAATGTTAATTATTATTATGATGATGATGATGTTGCTGATAATTATGATACGGATTATGATAAAAATAATGATTTTAACAATGATGATGATAATGATTATGATCGTAAAGATAAAAAAAAAGTGATCATAATGACAATGATGTTAATTACAATATTTGTGATTATTTTAACTATAAAGATTATGCAGATAATAATAATGATGATGACGATCATGACTTTTATGATGATAATGTTGATAATCATGATGATAATAATGCTGTCGACGTTAATGATAAATACAATAAATATGATGCTGATGATGATAAAAATGCCGATGATGAATATAAAATTTTTATCGATGATTATGATGCTGATTATGTCGATGGTTATGATTATAATAATTATAATAATGATGATTTTTCATAGTCTAGTGATGATAATCAGTATAACAATGATGAAAATGATTATCATATTGATCATTACGATGATGTTGACGACAGTCATGATAATTACAATCAGGTTGATGACAAGGATTCTGATTTTGTTTATGATTATGCTAATGATTATGATGGTTATGATGATTATGATGATGATGATGATGCTAATAATGACAATGATGGTAATAGTTATGATGATGATTATGAAGATGATGATGATGATGATGATGATTATAATCATAATGATAAAAAGGATAGTAGAGTGTCTCAAAAAAACCGACTATTTTTTTTTTTTTAAGGAACATTGAAAAACCGTCAGAGTATCCCAAAAAACAGACCCTGTGAAAATTAGA
>JAPYYV010007656.1:0-28967 GCA_030522625.1 Copidosoma aretas | reverse complement strand
CTTTGGGTATATTTGATATGGACTTAACATGCTTTTGACTTTTCAGTCTGGACTTTTTCGTTTGGACTTTTCGGTTTGGATTTTTTGTCATACAATCAAATCGATTGAACGGTACAATACATTATAATTTCACTAATACTAGCCGATTAAATTCATACGTATTAGTACATGCTTATGATTATTATTCTTAGAGTTAATATTAGTTATGATTACACACGTTAGTACTATTACATTTTTTTTCTTACACATACATTTTTTCTTAGACATCATTTTTTTTTTTTTTTTTTTACTGTCTATCTCGTTAATAATTACTATATGCTTAAGCACATTGTTAGTAAACTTCACAAATACAATTTTAATTATAAAATTTTTTGTTTGTATGATTACATGATTTTTTTTTAATTATCTATTTTATTATATATCTCTTTCTAAAAAATTTTACCTAGCCCACATATTGAGTCGCATCTCAACATCTAATCTCCCTTCTAAGATTTGTACTAGGACGTTTTAATGAAGACCTGGGAAGAATTTGTACGCGTCTGGGGAAGGAGATGTTACGATAACTCTGTGTGGCTATTACGGTAGTTTTTATTTACCTAATGAAAAAAAAAACATTTTTTTGAGATTCTAAATATACTGGGCCTCAGTTGTATCAGGTCATTTTTTACGAACCAAACACTTTTCTACCGACACATTTTTTATTTGTCTAAAATTTTTTTTTCGGGTTCATATTAAAAAAAACGAGTTTGAGAGTATATGATTTTTTTTTCATCATTTAAATAGAGCGTATCCAAATTTCGAGATGCTTATTATTTTTAGCTTGAAAACCTTGTTTTAAAAACTAATAACTCCGGTTCTGTTATAGCTAGAAAATTCCTAATGTTTATTTTGAAGCTAAAATAATGAATTAAAAAAAAAAAATAATAGTAATAAGAATGTTTAACAAATTCGTATTGATATAAACAAATTAAATGTTGTAATCGTTTTCTAACATCAGCCGTCAAATTGATTGTTTTTTAAGTATAACCATCGTATGCTACGTCCAATTTTCTATAGAACTAATTTTTTATCAATGGAGAAATTATTTTTACCATTCGAAATAAATGAATTTTTCTAGCACGGCACGTAGTATCAGAGCTCAGGTTTTGTCGCACGTCCTATTTTCTTACCCTATGCTGTTTGTACCAGTATTGTTCATGATCAGTCTATGGTTTTCATTACATAATTAAACATTTTTATCTATTTGAAAGTAAGATTTTATAAAAAAATTAAAAAATGACGACATTTTAGCAAATAAAAAACAAAATTTATTGATATTTGTTTAAAACATTATTTGTCATAGTTATGAAGTTCCTTTTTAATTGTATGATGTTGTATCTATATTAAGAGTCAACTACAGTAATTAAAACCGTAATATTCAATAAACAAAGAACAAACACTTGTTTAATCGTCTAATATGTTAAAGATTCGAATAAATTATAAGGAGTTGCCGATTGGTTGGTAATTTTTTCGGCGATGGCAAATTTTGATTTTGGCGGATTTTGATGACTTTCAAACTTCAGGTCGCGACACAAGCTCAAGATGTACTGGTAATCTTGTCGCCTAGTACAGACAGTACGGCTAGTGCATCAACATCTTTTTTTTCTTTCGAAGTGTCCAAAAATTTCCATCGAAATCTTCGGCGTTAGGCTAAATTATTATGACACTGCTCGCGCTAGTGCTTCTCTGGTCTTTGATTACAAGTATTCTAGCCACTTTGTGGTTTTAGTGCTTGTGTCTACGGCACTTTGTGTGGATAAGCACGCCTTTTAGTTATGTGATTACATTTAAAACGAGCAGGTCAACCATGCAAAAAAGGTGAGTAATGATGAATAGTATAACTGTAAATTAAATACGTAGATGAGAAGGATTATTTTTCCCCAACAAAAACCAATTACTGTTCACGCCATATTTTTTCTTATCATTTCCGGAAAAAAAAAACCAAGATCGAATAAGACTGTTCGAAGTAGTGCTATAGGAAGTAGTTACATAGCGTATTAGAAAGACCCGTACGAGAATCATCTTGTGCTCTCTCACCGATTGCTTGGACTCAATTATGTACACACTCAAGCACACAAGCAATCCGGATCTGTTTTAACACATCCTCGATGCCCCAAAGAGTATAAGAAAAATTACACGGCACAGCAATTCGCACTGACGTATGTTTTAATCCTTTTAGTTTAAATAGGCACTGAAATAGAAGGACATTGCAATTCTGAAAAGTTCATGGAAATTAGCTACGTGATGCAAATTTACCAATAACTACTGAGAAATTGAAACAAAAATTTGCGATTTATGTCTCCTGCACCTTCAGAAAAGAACAAAAGAAAGTAAATACGAGAACAAAAATGATCAACTTAAAATAGTATCTAAGTGTAATATATAAAGTTTGTCAAGTCTACTTAGTTTGTAATAACTCATCAAATATTTCACCGGAGCTATTATAGATTGTTATTTTAATAGCTGAAAATAAAGAAGAATGGAAATGATAATGCACTGAATAATACATCACCGATTGAACAATTAAAGAAATGATTAGGAGTCATAAGATAACCACCTAATAAAAAACAGAAATCTACGCAATAAAGATATTCCGAGGAAAAAGTTAAAAGATAACGGTGTAGCATCCACTTTTGGATAAAATTAAAATAAATTACATCTTCTTTGTGTTTTTTTTGTTTGTTTATTAGAAGATATTATTTGAATATAAAAAAAATTTAAGGTACATGAATTTAAATTTGAATTTGGAACGGAAAAACCGCACGCTAGCCGCGAGGTACACTCCGTTTTCACTAGAGGGCAGAATACCAAAATTAAGAGAACCGAAAGAGAAACAGAAAGGAAGAAGAGATAAACGGTCCCTAACGATGTGAAGGATGGAGTTCTTCCTGGAGCTTCGACACGGCCTTGTCGTACTATACCGAGTCTCTCCCAGAGCTCAGACTCGACTTTGTAGTCAAAGCCAACTAAGCTCGGTCAATCTTCTCGACGTAGTGGGGGTAGCACAGCAGTAGTCAGTGCATTCGAGCTCGAAAGCGACCTGACTACAGGAAGTCAGTGCTAACGCTTGGTAAAATTGAGATCTAGCAGAAGGGGGACAGCAGAGCTAAAAGACAGAGGAAGAACTGACTAAATCTCGATGGAGAAGTAAGTAAGACTAATCAGAACTCTGCCTGGGATATTCGGAAGTTGACCGCTATATGCGACAGATACAATCTCCCCCCAGGTAGTTGAGTCACCTAAGATAGTGCTTATAAGTCTTTTATGCGGCAATACTTTTTCACGGGGGCGAAAAACAAACCCCCTCTTGGGGTGGGGGGTTTTTTCGGGGCCCCCCAAACCCCCCCCCCCCCCCCCCCCCCCCCCCCCCCCAGGGCTAATCCACTGTGCTTTACATTTATCAATAAAACCGAAAGTATCAGTTACCTCCGGAGCTAGTTTGGACATCCCACGGAAATTAAATTTATATATGTTGAACACAAAAGTTGTATAGAATAAACGAAGCATTGTGATGGAATTATAAAATATTTGTTTGTTCATTTCGATTAAACCAACCCCTATATTTAGGTGAGATGCTTATTTTTTTCTTCTTCTATTTTTTTATCATAAATTTAACTTATTGAAATTTATATTAAGAGGACATTTCGAGATAGTTAAAGAAATTAGCTGGAACACGGAATCGATACAGTAATAGTTTATTACGTATCATTATCCTGTGGCTCTGATACCTTCTGATACTTAAATTATACAACACACGCTGCATGAGTATAAAATTTTGAATAAGTAATTTAATATAAAGGCGATTCAATTTCATTGTACTGGACATTGAACCCGCTCACTGACACATAGTCTAAATCCATAGCTATGTGTTGGCCCTTGATTTAGTAGCAATCGCGAAAGATATCATGTATTTTTTCATCACCGGGGCTTCGCGGTCGAACCACTAGAAAGGAGGTTGGCGACAGGAGCGACGAAGAAAAAAGTTTTTTATACTTATGATGATGGTCCAGATGATGTTAATGACGATAATGATATCCCAATTGTAAAAATATAATAAGAAAGTTTTCATACTACTAAAGACCAAACTCACACAATTTAAATTTCAACTTTTTTTAGACATTGGTCATACAAAAAATTTATATCAATTTTCCTACCGGTACTCGTGATATGATAACTATGGCAAAACATATTGCTAAAGGCAAAGACATATGAGGTGATCCGAATAAAATTTTTTTTTTTAAATCCTCGGACATATATCCTTTTTTTTTATATAGAAACCTTAAAAAAAATATTATGTAAATCAAAAATGTATCTGTCAATTTTTACCCAAATCTTTTGTAACAGAATGACCCATCACGAATGTCAATTCGAGTAACAATGTTGAATTAAGTTAGTTGTTTTTTAAATAATATAACTTTCAACAATATTTTTTGCACTTGTTTTCAATACTTATATTTTCTATATCATAGAAATAGCTGTTTTACTATTTCGAATAATCCAGATAGGCTACTTAATCATATTTTTTTTATTAAAAATAAACAGAAAAACATATCTTGAAGAATCTTTTTGCTAATTTATTGGCAGTGGTTTTTTGTATAGTGAGATGCATGATTTTGATTGTTATCAAATGTCTTTTTGTCGGTACATAACCAAATTCTAGTCGTTATATATATGATCAATATATGATAACGTTGCAATGGATTACGCTCATTTATTTTTTTCTTCTATGAAAATCCTGTGGACCAATGTAGTTCCACATAAGTAAAATACACCCAAAGTGCTTTATAGTGACAAATATAAATTATTATTATTAGATGATTCTTATGTACGAAATTTTGAATTACTAATTTATATGAAGTATTGTTATATTATATTTTGACGTACTTTACTACAAGGTGGTAAGGAAATCTACCAAATCGATGAATCAATTAGATAGAAAAGGCAAGGGATTGAAATATCTTATTAATTTTATCTTCTATCTGTTATATCTGTAATCGATAAATTACCTGGTGTTTTTTGTTCCTAAGTTCATTTATTTTATTTTTTTGTGGAAGAATTATTTACACTTTATCTTTTAAAACAAAAAACTGCAAATGTCCTGTCGATTTCGTATTTTTCACTTTAATCTAAAAAATTTATAAATATAAGGTGATACAAAATAATCTCTTATCATGTGTCTTGATGTATGTATAAAATATTATGCTCAGAAGTTTATTATTATTTTTCATTTTGCTTTGTAGCATGCTAACATACTGCTGATTTGTATACTTAAAACACCTTGTAGTCTTAGGAATTTTAGGTGTTTCAGAAAAACTACAATCCACCTTGATGTTGTGGGCAAACGAATAAGTGTTTGAATTTTTAATAAGTTTGTCCTAAATATCAACCAAAACGTTACAGATAGAAACAATAAAACAATTATAAGAAATTCCTTAAGGACTGACGTTTTCAAAAATTTCCTTTTCTAACATTATTTTTATATTTGAAAGAATAATAAGATTTAAAAAGTTAAAATTACATACACAACTAATAAGTGTATACAATTTTCTTGTATTTTTTGTTACGGTTAACGAACAATTTAGGGTCTCATATTAGAAGTCACTTTTTAGGTGAACAATGTTCGATGTAATTTTATGAATAAAAACGTTTGAATTGACTATGTCCTACTTTAATCTTCTCATTACTATAATAACTTTGACTCAAATTAACAATTATTATAGTCTAATTTGTTCAAAGGATAGTCGGGTAGAATTAACATTTCCGGTCGAAAAATGGATTCCAGCAACACAAAAATTTTTTTTTAGATCTCTGCGCTAGTAAAAAGATATTAAATGTGTAAAAATTTTTAAATGCAGCGTGGCTGTCAGAAAAATTGTCAAAAAGTGTCAAAATCGGTGTTTTGCAATTTACCGAAAAACTACGCGTCGGACAAAATAAAGTGTTACGTGTAAAAAAAACCGCAATAAAAAGACTATCTTAATAAGTATTTATTAAATCCCGATCGGTCTAGTAGTTTTTGCGCAGATGGCAGAAAACCTCGTTATTTTGGCCATTTTTTCTAAATTCAATAACTCGCGTTCTAATTGATATTAGGATCTAAAATTTGGACCCAAGGTTAGTATTATTAACCTCAACATATACACTTAATTTAAGCTTGATCAAATGTAAACTTTTTTTAAACCGCAGTGAAAACCAAAAAAAGATCCTTTCGTAAAACTGCGATGAAAAAGTTGTTAGCGTTTTTTAACCCCCTGATCGGCTAATTCTGCCCGAATAGGAGGTCCAAGGGGGCTATAAGGGGCATTTAAGAGTTAAGGGGAGGCTGAAGCTCCCAGGAGGGTTAGTAAAGGGCTAAGAGAGGCAGGGGTGGCTAGGAAGTCAACATGAATTAGGAACAGAAGGGAAAATAACGTGAAAAGAAAGCGTTTCGCTAGAGGAGCTTTAGGGGTCCGGGAGGTGGCAGTGGGTGGGGTGTGGTGGCTTAGCTACCAAATATATCCCTATGTTTTATAATATAGGAGAATATTTATAATTATTAAATTGAACAGCAATGAAATATTACATATTTTCAAGTTGCTTGATAATAGTATCTTGATACAAAAATATTTCTTAGAACTTTAATAAAGCACGTGGACGTTACTGGAATAAGTCCTTACGATTTCATCACAACTGTAGTTTTTATTTACGTCGATTGATACAATCGCTGAAAAACGGGAAAGCTCCTGGAACATACAGTAGACAAGCGAGAATCTTTAAAATAGTTGCAACAAGACAACTGCAACTACTCTTTGCAGCTGCACTATAAATGTCTGCTCAAGGGGCTGCTCCGGTATCCTTCGAGAGATCCATAGTCCTTAAGGGGAGCCCAACTCCTTATGATGACTCAAACCACTATGCATGCTGGACACAACAGAAAATACATACAAAAGGCTGCTGTAGGCCTGCCTCTTGCAGTCTGTACAAAATTCAGATGATCTTTCCAAAAGACAGTACAGATTCTAAAAGGAAAAGTCAGTCATAGGAGCAATAAAAGAGCTAGTTTAGGCGATCTTTAATAGCAGAAAGATACTCTACGAAGAAAGACCACTCATTTTGCTGGTGTCTCTGGATGTACGGAACGCTATCAACTCCACCTACCTTTAAACACATGTTTGAGGTACCAATCTATTTCTTGGAAGTATTAAGAAACTACCTTAAGGACCACTATCAACGTCAGATAGCCAATGACAAAAGTGGATTATAACAGGGATTTGTTGGAGAATCACCCTGAAACAAGACCTTCAGAACGTTAAGTACGACGGACTACTTCGTGGAAAAATGCCGGAGGAGAAGTTCCTGGTTGGACACGTCGAAAATATTGCGGTAGGAATATTTAAATGCAAAACCGAGCTTATTCAGATATAGTTTAACCAGGTTATGCACAAGGAAGACAAGAATAATTAATCCGAATAACGGAAACTGTTAAATATCTGGGTCTGCCGTTGCACAGAAAGCTGACGTTATGCGTTTTCGTTAGGCAAGCAGCAGATAAGGCACTTACAAGAGTAAAGGTCTGATTATGGCAAATCATGGAGTATCTAGTCCTACAAAGCGCAGGTTTCTCATGTCAACCGCTTAGTCCATCGTATTGTACAGGGCGGAAAGATTGGGAGATAAGAGAACCGTCAAAACAAAGAGGATAATGATTGCCAAGGCCCATAGAACGCAAGCGTTAAGCCCGCGCATATCACACATTTTCAGAAGATGTGATAATTGTGATAGCAGGCACGATCCCCATGTACATGATGGCAAAAAAGAAAGCTTTAAAACATCTTAAAACAGTAACTAGATAATAAAGAAGCCAGAGAACAATCTAGAAACAAAATCGGGCCACTCTGGCAAAAAAAGTAGGGAGGAGAGCATAGAAGCAAGATGGACAACTCGATTCATCAAGAGAGTCAAGGAATGGACTGTGTGACAATATAAGAAGATAGATTGTCCCCTTGTCGAATTCCTATCTGATCACGACTTTTTTCACTTCTGTTGAATAAATGTGCGTAGGATTAATACAGAGAATTTTTAGTTCTGTGTGATTTTAATTTCCACAGGATAATAACAGGAACGGTAAGAGCAAGAAAATAACATATGTCTGTTTAATCCTGACAACATCATCAACATAATGATTCGATTCGAAGACCGTTGGATTACAGTAGCACAATATACATTCACTTAAATTTTGGTTGATTTCCTCGTACATCTGTTTCTTTAACGTATTCCTTTACGTCTTTATTACTTATTCCCTTTTCTTTTTACCCGATCCAAATTTTTCCGCACTTTTACCCCATCAGCCTAGGGTAATGCCTGTAATTCGAGAAAAACCTAATGGGAGAAAGTATGGTGAACCTGACCCAAAACAACTAGGTGCATTGCCTTACATGTGATTTGATGCGTGAGTCATGTTTTGTAAGCTTAAACACGGAGTTTAAACTCTTAGGTGCTCTTGCTAATATTTTCAAGTGCAAAAAAATACCTTCCCGGTTATCAAGGTTTTATAACGGCACCGGGCACCCATCCGGATAGTAACCGCACCCCACGTTGCTTAACCTTGGTGATCAGCCGATATGCAGTATCACCACTCAGTTAATGTGTCGGTTATACATACACTGTACTTAAGACAAATAAGGTAGATAGCTGTTTAGAAAATTGACAGGAACTAGGAACTGCTCAAAAAAGTCAAAAATATATGAGACTGAATGGATCAGACAGGCAGATGAAGACTCACACTTCGACAAAAGTCTCAGTGACCCCGGTTTGGAGTCTTATGCGAGAGCGGATACCAAACGGTTGAGTAGATAGTACGGCCAGCAACATAAACGGTATATTTGCGATTTATAAATCAGTATATTTTCATTAAGGCAGTACTAGCGATACTGGAATGACGATTTAAATTTGGATGAAACATCACTCATAGATAATATATCTATTATAGATATTATTTTAAATATGACTTAAAATTTTGTGAACTTCCACAGCATAGAAAAAAGTTATTAACGTTTGAAATTTCATGTGTTAAACGTAGGACCTTATAAGAAATATCAGTTAAATCCAATTTTCACAGAAATGACGGTTTCGATAATAATTAAAACTGGTATACTAGAAAATAAATATATAAGGTGCATTTTTCTTTCTTTACAATTTTGATTAAAAGATTATCAGAGAAAAGAGAAATAAATAATAGACCAAATAGATGCATTTTCGATACATATAGGTATACTTATCCACACCTTAACCAGTTACTTTAAATTTTAAGGGGAATTTTTCTAAACCTTTCTATTAACTAATTTTTGTTAATGTGATAATGTCTTACGCTCCCAAAGAAAGCCCAGGATTAGCTCAACTCTTATTCGGGCTGTCAAACATTGTATCATTGAAATAAGTAATAATTTGCATTTTCTTTCGATTCAGCAACTCTGTATCGAAGTAAGCAAAATGTTAATTTAAAAGTAAGGTGTACCATAGCAAGGGGAGAAATGTACAGCGAGAAGCCTACTATGTACTTTTGATGGGATCGCGATGAAGATAAGTGAACTACGCACACACATAAAAGCTTTTTTTTTCTTATAATTTTCTCTGACACGGCGTAAATGTGTAAGTGTGTGAATATGTGTGTATGTGTGTATATGTGTAACATTCTAAGCAGTACGACTAAGTCGAGAGATGAAGAAAGTTTTTTTTAGTTTTTGTAAATGGTCTTTATTCACTATTTTAAGAGCATCTTACTTGGTCAGTTTTATTCTCCAGCTTGGTAAACTTCACTCAGTTTGAACATTTTCTTCCGTTAAACGTCTGACAACGTGTGTTCTTTAATAATTGTTCGGCATTACCCCAAAACAGTTTTTTTGAGAATTGTGTTGAATTATTTTCAATCCTATTCTTTCTTTGGTATGCAATTTTTCACTTATTCTCAATTTGCTGTATCAAAAACTGAACTATAGCAAACAGACAACTTCTAAATATATTTCATTTTATTAAAGTATGGTATCATTGTTTTGACAACGAGTTGAGTGAGTTTAATCTTTAAGCAATTTTATTTATAAAATTTATTGTTTTTAAGAATCATTAATAATTTTAGAAATTATCTAGAAAATGAAGAAATAATCCAATTATTTATTTTGAGCAACGATAAACACTTAATTTCTCGTAAAACTATAGACATGGTTTTTGTACGAGCAGCATGTTGCTTTGTAAGCGACGTTTTGAGGATATATTACTTGAATACTTCGGAAAAGTTTCAATTTAAATCTCTGGAGAAACTGTAGGTATCCATAAAAAATCAATCATTGTTTGGCCAGTGCCTACAGCAGTAAATACTACAAGTGAAAGAACATCTTATATAATACTTTGGGGTTATGTTGGACATAAAGCTAAAATTTTTTTAAATATCTACAATATGAGCAATTTAACAAGTATGAGAAGAATAATAGTTTATTTTAAAAGTGCACTTGAAGAATTGCAATATGCTCTAAAATTTAGAATGCACTTTTCGTTGAACTGCAAGGTCACATTACTGGAAAATTCAAAATATTATAATATTAGATATTAAAGTACTTGAAAAAATCTGTAATAAATAAACTATTGTCTTAATTTCATAATGTTATAGAAATGCGTGTTAAATTATGACACTTATTCCAGTAGGCATATAATATTCCAATTTTGACACTGGCTGCGGTAAATAAAGGATACTATCGAAAAATGGTATATTTCTTTTAATTTTACAAATGTATTCTGGAAGCATAAATTAAAAAAATTTCAAGGTATTAAAGTAACATTACCCATTTATGTACCAGAAATGCCTATCAAACTATGATACATATTCAATTACGTGAGATGAGCTAGCGAAATCAAGGTGTTTTAGATTTTTTAAATTTCACTGGTTATTGATAACGATAAATCTTGAAGGCATTTAGGTAGCATATCCACGATACGCATAAAAAATGATCAATGGACCTCGGCAGTCGATATATGCGTGAATATTACTTTTAAATACAATCGTATACTTGTCTCCAATTTCAAGAATACTTTTAGCATTCACGCTAAAAAAATTCTGAGTTTTTGAGTAATGTAGCCTCATAAAATGCGTATCCTTAATCAAAAAGCTTATTGCGATTGCTTAAGAGCACTCTAAAAACTATTATTATGTTTCTCATATTGGACTCCAACTCTCCACTCGATATTACAAATAGAAATTGTCCTTTGCCAGTGTGCAATACATTTCACTCACACCTGCATACGCATTAAACTTCATACCAAGCAATTTTTATCAATGTTCAATTTCATACTTGTCACCTATATTTTGAAGCGTGAAGTAAGGAGGAAGGGCTGAAAAAAGGCACCAAGTATGAAATGCAACAAAGTTTTATTTTGCTTGTACGATTGCACACAGACGCACATACACGCTAATTTTTGTTCATAATCCCCAGTGTAGTATTGGAGCACCATATAATTGAAATCTAGTTAAACTACACTTAATGTACATATGTGAAAAATTGTAAAGAATATATTTAACATAACCTCAGAATAATCTAGTAGATACATTTTGGCTTTCAATACTTATTGCTACAAGTTAAAGGCACTTTCTAAACAAAGGTTGACTAGATTTTCTAAGGATTCTCGTGAAAAAAACGCTAAGCTTTCTACACTAATATAACTTTGAAACTGATTGTAAATGCCTAAACTGCGACACTGATTATAATTTATGAAAAGCATATGAAAAATTAAAGTTTTATTTTTCTATATATTATTTTCCTACTCATACATCAACTTTAGTTGATTATTACAGGCACCCTCTACGACTTTAGTGTAAAGGTACAGTCAGATCTTTTGATAAAAAAAATCATTAATACATTGGACATAGCAAGCAGCTGTAAATTAAATAAAAAAGCAGCGTTAGGTTTTTAACAAGACCAACTTCATTACAATCATTTCTCTTTAACTATTTTTTTTTATTTATTATGAATATTTAGGTGTACACTGTAATAAATTGAGCAAAAAGAAAAGAAAAAAATAAATAAGTGACGATTCTTCATACAAATTTAAATGAACCATTGAATTTATAATTATCACCATATAATTTTACTTGTAGACAGTGACAAACCATAACACTCTAACATATTATACTAATGTATTGCTTGAATGTAACAATTGCGAGAACATACTTTCTTACAATATGGGGATGAAAGTTATTATTTTAGCAAACATTTTTCTCCGATTTAAAATCGTTTAACTATTCAGGCAAATAATTATATTATATCTATGATAAAATTTTTGGTGCCGTTTTACTAGTAGTAATTTTTCTATTGGTATCTTTTTTTTTATAAACTATACACTACAGTTTCTCAAAAAGTCACAAATCAGCTCTGACTCACAAATATTTCTTACAATATGCGTAAGTGACAGAAGTATAATACTATATGAAAATCTTTAAAACTTTTTTCTGATCATCCGGAAAGTTTTTTAGCAAAATGTTAGTTGTCAAGCCCTTCCGATTTATATGTTTAATGAACTATTAGTTACTTCCGCCTTTAGGGACTGACATTGTTTGGTGCATTGATTACAAATGTCTGAAAGAATAGTGTCCGATGATGCCAATTCTTGATCACGTAACGATCCAGTACTATTTGTTTTTGAGTCCAGTTCTATCAATGTAATTATTTCTGATATATTTATTTGCATGTATTTTAAAAATGTATTTATCAAAATAAATAACAAACTTACCACTAGGCTTTAAAACCAAATAGTAAAGGAGATCTGATAGTGAAATAATCCCAATTACTTTCTCATCGTCATCTACAACAACCAATCTATGGACCTAGAAAACAAAAATTTGTATTAAATTTTATTCATAAATTTAAAAGTAAATTCTTGTATTCTACAATACAGGCAAGCCAACACCCCCAAAAACTCGCTTAGAAATAGCAGTACATGACCACAGAGTCCCAATGGCTGATTCAAAACAAAAGTTTTTTCTTGTGTTTTTAAGGTTACTGAACATTAATCTGACGTTTTCTATTCCACAAAAATGGAGCATCTTCATCTACAATGGGTTTTAAGTCAAATATCAAGAATACTGGTTTTCGTACTTCTTACACTCAGCTAACGATTACTCGGAAAATTTTTAATAATTCTTTTGAAAAATTTTCTTTGTATCTTTCTTAAGGCATTAGGTAAAGAAAAAACTATATTTTAAATTTATCACGTAAAATATATTAATTGTGCATGTAATTTTCAAAATTGCTTTGCTAGATTTCACGAGTCTTGATATACCATCACAAAAGATGATTGAAAAGGTTTTGAATTTCAAATAATTAAGTACAGAGTATGAAAATATAGTATCTATAAAGCAATTTCTTGTAAAGTATTAGCTTCCTATCTTTCAAAGAAAATTAAATATGCGTGTTGGAACTTCAGTTTTGAGTCCAGGCACGTACACTCAACATGCGTGGGGTATGTTGAAAGACGTGTGCAGGCATTAACAAGAGAGAAATTTTACCTAATCATTACTTCTGGTTTTTCTGCATTGTTAATTACAGATAAATTCATGTGCTGTACATTTTTGCAAATATATACATAATTCTATATTATGTAGTTGTTTTTAGGTCCATGCCTACTAGCCGCCCCGCCCCACGCCACCCAATCCCTCTCCACCTTACGCAGCCCCGCTACCGACCCACCAGCTTCCTCTTAAAATCACGTAAAATTTTGCTTGTTTTCCCGTGATTCTGAAAAAACAAAAAAAAAATTATTTTCTGCACTGTCCCACCCCTCGCCGCCCCACCACGCCGCCCGCTGTCTAGGTCAACCCCACTACCGCCCCGCAGGCATTGGGAAAGGCCTAGGGGGGGTTGATTAGAACTGTTTTACGGAACAACTATATTGCTTTCAAGAAAAAAAAATGTAGTATATAAAACTCTTATCCGACAACCCACATTGTTAATAATTAATTAGTTATTTATCACCAATAGACCTCCAGACCACCCAGAAGGTACTACTGCGGGGCGTTGAGAGTTTTGTAACTAAACTCTTTACTATGTTTAGAGAAAAATTCAATAATCCCTAATTTTGACAACTTTTAATTAATCTAAATGTGTCAGAAAACATTTTTGTTCAACTTTTTATGTCGAATGTTAATAGTCTCAATTTCGTATATATTTACTGTAAAGGAATGTATACTATAAAATCTTTCTATATTATACAGTTGTTTTTTGGTCCATGCCCACTGGACGCCCAGCCACGCCCCGCCCTACCCCGCACAGTGGTGCAAAAAGCAATTTTTTCTTTAAAAAATCTGCATTCTCCTCAAATCTCAACTGATTTGGACGGTCTTGTTTTTAAAATAAACGGGAGGACCTAGGCTATAATGAGTTACTGCCACTTTTTTGAATAAGTTCAAGATAACATCAAAAAAAAATTTATAGCCGGAAAAATAAAAATATTTCATGTATTCTTAAGAGAAGTCATTATATATTATGTTTGCTGTGTAACCTAGTCATTACAAAACACTTAAGGCTGCATCTTAAGACCACAATCGATTGTACTGATGCAATTAAACCTTACATAACCTTAAAATGTTATATTTTTTATTTTAACAATGATTATTTTTTTTAAATCTGCTTGCTCCTCGAATCTTAACTGATTTAGACGATTAGTTACCAAGCATATGTTGCTTGTTCTATGATTTTTCTTTATCAAGTTATTTATAACAATAAATAACTTTTTTAAATTATGTATTATCCTCTGATTATCATGTTAAAGTCTACTGGGTTGTGTAGTTAAAGTTGCTTAAGGCTTATTGTATTTCTCGTTCTTTAAATGTTTCTATTCATTATTGTTATTTTTTACAATACATATATTTCAGTTCAATTACATGCTGTTCCTTGGGTTATAAGGTTAAGGTCCATCGGGTTAGTTGGTATAAGTTGCTTGAAATTATTTTCATTGCTCGTTGTTAACTAATTTTCTTCTAAATATTATTATTTATCACACTACACAGTTGATTGTTCAATTGTTTATTGTCCTCTCGGATATTTAGTGGAAGTCTATTTGCTTGTTTGGTTACAGTTTTGTTTAATTATTTTTTTTGCTACCGATTTGTAAATTATTGTACTCATTATTTTTTTTTTTATAAATAAACAATATATTATTGACATGTTTGTTTTCCCCCGGGTTGATAAGTTACAGTCTATTTAATTGTCTCGAATTTTTGTCTGTAAAATTAATGTCGGAATCTTCATCTCTGGAATTTTTATCAGAATTTTTCACGATGACTTAGTGGATTTCCAGAGTCATGAAATTCCACTTTAAATCCTCGCAAAATCTGTGCACGTGTAGCTCGTGTTTTTTGTTAAAATAAGAAAAATTCTCTTTGTTCACACTTGCGATTCACAATCACAAATACATTATAGACTTATCGACCGATGAAAAATGCATAGTATGCTGTTAAATCTAACATAAATTATGTAAAGTAGTTTTTATAAAATTTTTGTAATATTAATTTTTATGAAACATCTGTTCTATATTATCTGTCCTGTTTTAATACTTACTGTTAAACACTTATCTCCAAGGAGTAATGTACAGATTCACTTCACTAAGCATATTTACAGATTTGCGTACAGCATACGCATATCACCCTACTCTGCAAAAGTATATAATATGTATACTAAAGTTCTATACGTATATTTTACTTGTACATATATATTATACTTATGCACTAATCACAACCAGCTGCAGATTAAATGAGCGGTTACGATTATATTTCGTGATGATTACAATGGATGATTCGGGTTTAAAATGTGCATGCTGACACTACAATAGTGTAAATGTTAGCACAAAAAGGTGTACGTATACTGTGTTTAGCAACAAGATCAAGTTATGAAAACTGTACTCGCAGAACGTCAGTCATACATGGGTTAAGACATAGTAATTGTTTTCTAACTACAACAATTTCTCGTCATTGATGAACTCTATATATTAACATAACTGCAGCTAAGATGATTTAATATAAAATTTACCAATATAAAACACTATCATAACAGCAGAGCTGGTATACACTATTAAGGATATTCCTTCATCATCTATCTTCTAAAAAGAATTTCATCCAAGTGTTTTACTTGCACGTGCAATTTTTTTGCGGAATATACTGTCTAAAGGAATATTATACACCTAAACAAGTATATTATACGTGTAAAAAAATATTAGACGCACGAAATACATTTACGAAGTGCATAGCCATGCTTGGTACAGTACCTTAAGCAACTTAACTTCGTTTTATGTTTTTGCCTTATTATTGTGTCCTCATAGAGGAAGCTTCGTATCGGTGAAGAAAAATTGTTTCTAGAAATACGTTAGAAATGTTTTATATAGTGTCTAAAATGAAAAAATACCATTTTAAGAAAAAGTCTGTCTGTGTGTCTGTCTCTGTGTGTGTGTGTGTGTGTGTGTGTGTGTGTGTGTGTGTGTGTGTGTGTGTGTGTGTGTGTGTGTGTGTGTGTGTGTGTATGTAATCAGTCATATCTCAGGAACCTAACGGTCGATTTAAATGATTTAAGGCTTTAAATTTCTGTTTCAACCTCGTTATGGCGGCTCAAAAACAAAATTTAAGTTTTATACCTTATTAAGGTTTTTATAACGACTTTTATAGTCAAAAAACAGATTTTTCACTTCGTAAAGGGTTAAAAAAATTCAATTTAAATTTCTAAATGGTCACATCAGATAGAACTTTTAAATAGCTTTATTTTCCATTTGAAATCATTTCGATAATATATTTTGTGTAGTTTTTATTAAAGAAATACTGAGATTTTTGTGGGAAATTACTCATATCTTAGAAACCTTTAAAGTGATTTTAATTATTCAAGGCTTACAATATTTTTTTTTATATCCTTGTATTAATCCAGAAAAAAAATTCAAGTTTTATACCTTATTAAGGTTTTTATAACGATTTTTATGGTCAAAAAACCGGTTTTTTACTTGTTTAAGGGTGAAAAAAATTGCACTAAAATTTAAAAATAGTAACATTTGATGAAGATATAAAATAACTCTATTTTCCATTATAAGTCATTGCAATAACATAATTTGTTAAGTTTTTATTGAGGAAATACTTAGATTTTTGTGGAAAATCACTCATATCTTAGAAACCTTTCGAGTGATTTTGATGATTAAAGGCTTAAAATATTTGTCTCTATATCCTTGTAATAAATTTAAAAAAAAATTACTATTTATACATTATTAAGGTTGTTATAACGATTTTTTATGTCCAATGAGCGGTTTCTTGCTACTTTTAGAGTGAAAAACTAAAAAATGCTCTTCAATAGTTGTATCTCATTTAGTACCAGAACACCTTTATTTTAGACAAAAAAATTGTGTTAACCCTGCATCGTTTTTTCGTATTTAGGATCTATTTTAGCATTGCAAAGTACCGTTATTAGGTTTTCTTCGTCCAAGGCGTCCAATTAAAGCTTATTTTTTCGAAAAGTCTATTTTTTCGAAATTTGTTGACTGCAGCTGCCTATAAAAATTTTGAGTTTTATACCTTATTAAAGGTTTTATAACAATTTTCATTAAAAAAAAACGGTTTTTTACTCTTCTAAGGGTTAAAAAATTTATTTTTTAGTTGTAAATAGTAACATTGCAATAGATTACGAGGAATCTTGCCTTGACAGAGTTCTTGAAGTACTAGCTTGCTGGATATTCTCTTTATATTATAATAAAATAGCTGTATAAATGGTTATCCGACAAACTGAGGTTGCTGGTAAGGTAGAAACTGTTGTTGATGAATTTTTTTTTTCAAACATAATATTTATACAAACTATGATATTACTCGCGTTCGTAACTTTATAGCACAATGTAGATCATAAAATTAGCTTCTTTTGACATTTTAAATCATTTTATTAATTTATTTGAATTTTTTTTAGGTAAATAATAGCAGAATAATATTGTTGAGGAAATTCTATGCTAATTTATTGGCAGCGGTTTTTTTCTGGCTGGAAAATTTTTTTTTAAGTTATGTTAAACTCAATCAAGAACGTGGTAGTGACTCGTCATTGCTTAGGTCCCCCCCTTTATTTAAAAAAAAAACGTACGAATCGGTTAAGATTTAAGGAGCAAGCAGATTTTTAAAGAAAATAATCATTGTGAAATTAATAAAAGTAACATTTTACTGTTATTTAAGGTTTAATTGCATCTGAAGAATCGACTATGGTCTTAAGATGTAGCCTTGAGTATTTTGAAATGACTAGGTTACACAGCAAACATAATATATGGTGACTTCTATTAAGAATATATGATATATTTTGATTTTTCTGGCTGTAACGTTATTTGTGTGGTTAGGTCCTCCCCCTTATTTAAAAAAAAAATCGTCTAAATCGGTTAAGATTTAAGAAGAAGGCAGATTTTTCAACGAAAAAATATCTTTTTGCACCACTATGCCTCACATCGCACCACCCTACTACCACCCCACCAGCTTCCCTTAGAATCACGTAAAATTCCGCTTGTTTTCACGTGATGCCAGGAAAACCAAAAAAAAATTTTCCTGCACCGTCTCGCCCCTCGCTGCCCCACCACGCCCCCCGCCGTCAAGGTCAACCCCACTACCGTCCCGCAGGCATCGGGGGAGGCCTAGGGGGTTCGATTAGAATTGTTTCACAGAACAACTATATTGCTGTCAAGAAAAAAAAATTTAGTATATAAAACTCTTGTCCTACAACCCACATTGTTGATAAATAATAAGTTATTTATCACTAGTAGATTTCCACACCACCCAACAGGTTCTACTAACGGCGCGTTGAGAGTTTTGTAACTGAATTCTTCGCTATGTTTTGAGAAAAACTAAAAAATTTCTGATTTTGGCCACTTTTATTTAATCCCATAGTGTCAATTCCGTACATAATTGTCGTAGTGAAATACATACAATAAAAAACAGGTCAAAGAAATTTTATCAACAAAAATTTTCATGATACTTTTATTATTGAGGACATTAAAAACTTTTACTCATATATTAAAATATATTTATATAGTAAAACATTAGAAGACATGCTCCAATAAGACATATCAATTTTTGTGTTAATTTATAAGGCACAAGGCGTACTTTCATCGTATTGTTTTCATATCTTTATAGTTGGTAAAGTAGTATGATCAGTTTTAAATAAATTTTATGCTAATGGAATTCTGTATCTGTGTTAAATGTTGAAAATAACTTTTACGGTTGAGGGGTTGACACGCAGAGCCAATCTTAACCTTAGAGTACCTAATTTACCTACACAAATATCTTATACATTTAAATAAATCATCTTTTTCCTGCATATCTTTCCATTATCTTTTAATGATATATTTCTGACTGATATTATTTTTTTTTTTCCTCTTGACATCGCAATATGTGCTTTACATATATATACATTATATATTTTGTTTATCGCAGAGCCTACAATCCATCACCTACAAACTTTTAAGCTAACTTATATGTTTTTTTTTTCCATCATTTTTTAACATCTGTGCAGACTTCGAAGAACAAACAATACTTCTAAACTTTTAAATACTATATAATCAATATATTGGTACTAGGAGTAATTTTTTCTACTCTCATTCTATGTTATAATACATTTGTTATTATAATTATAATCTAAAAACATAAAGAAGTGAGTAATATAAATTAAATTAAATTATAAAATCATATGATAGTATATAAAGATACATATACTAGATGGGCTTCGTCCCCTACGCACTCGGCGCACCAAACATCATATTTTTAGTATTGTTATTCTTTTGTCTGAATAATAAATGCAAGAATTTATTTATTAATACACATATGCGTACAATCACAGATAACGAAAGCGATCTCATGAAAATTCGCTACAAATTCGAGCAAATATAGTCAATACATTAAATGATTTCACTAATCTTATAAATTATTGTTACTAATTCAAAACTAATAAGGACTTTATTCGTTATTTAAGGTAAATATTGATACATATGTATATTTATATGATATTTATGCAATCATTATTATCACAAAAACTGTTATGATCCTTTTTTTTTTTTGGTTATTTTCGATCATTTTAGAATAAATTATGGATATAAGTTTATAGTTACATATAATTTTAATTTCTTACATGTCAATTTTTAAAAGTCAATTTTTTTAATAAATTATTTTTCCATTTCTTCTATAGATTTTTATATACTTCTACAATTTGTTTTCTAGTTTAGTAACTATTAAAAATTGATGTCCCTTTAAATCATTTTTAATTTTACTTTCAAAAAAGTATAATACGTGATTGATTAAACACACTACCAAATTTTGAAATGTCTTTTTACATGGACATAATATTATAATTTATAACACATAACATATCATTGAACTTTTAATTTTATTCCTGAAGTGCCTTATTTACCTACATAAATATCTTTATACATTCACATGAATCGTCTTCCTCCTGCATATCATTCCATTATCTTCTAATCCGCTATTTCTGACTGATATTATTATTTCTTTTATTTCCTCTTTATATAGCAATATGAGATTTCTAATTCTTTTTCTTTTATTGCAGAGCCTACAGTTTATTAGTTAAAAACTTTTTACCCATTTATATGTTGATCTTTTTAATCTCTTCTTCTCTCTCTGCATTTGTTTTTTTTTTTATGTTTTACGTATAAAAGACTTGTCAATTACCATATAGTTTTTCTGTATTTTATGATTAACAAAAGTGTTTCTTTCTCTTGTGGAATTATCCTCGATTTGCTTAAGATTATTTTTCTTTGCTGCTCTTACTATAAATCCTACGTTTTCCTATCCTCTTCTTTTTTATATAGAACTTTAACTTGATTGTCTATTTTGTATGATTTTAATTGATTCAGTCCGTTAATTCTTCAAATAGGCATAAATAAGGCCATCCACTCTAGTTCATTTTTATTATGTGCAAGAAGTGAACTTTTTACCTTTGTCTTATGCCTATTTCTAAGCTATTGCTTCCTCTATTTCTTATATATATTCTGGTGTATTTGCATTTAAACTCAACATGATATTTGTAAATCTAAATCTATTTTTTCCCCTTTTTCTTTCCTTTTTCATTCCCAAATCCTTGCCTACCCTTCCCGCTACCAGTTTCCATTATTATCCTATTGTCTTTGCATTTAAACTCAACTGCATATTTTGAAAATTCTTTCGATTTTTTTTGTTCCATAGGCAAGTCTTCGCTGCGTATGTGCAATATAATTTTATAATTTAGTCCATGAAAAACATTATTTGATTTAAACATTCTCCTTTAGCTCCATTCCTTAAGCCAAAAACTGCTTCGACTGCCCATTGCACCTTTCCTGTTGTTTTTTCTATTCGCCACGAAAATTTTTTTCAAGAAGCATAATAATGGATCCATGTCCTCTTTTAAGACTTCCAATAATTTCAATTTTAATTGAAACAGATCTATTTATATATTTCTTTATTCCTAAAAATAAAGATGTCTCGAACAAATGTCGTTAACACGTTAAATAATTTTACTAATTTATCAAATAATAATTACTAATTGAAACCTGATAAAGACTCTTTTTTACTTAATATATAGAACGCGGCTTCTATATATTAAGTATTGAATAATCGAACAAGTTGTAGTACGGGAGTTTAATTAAGTTTGAAAGACTCTTCTTGTTATATAAGGTTAATATTGATACAAATGTATATGTATGTAAGGGTATTCCTTAATTAGAGAATTTTGAATTTTCATTTTACAATAGTTAAAATTGTTTCTTTGTCAAATAAAAACATTTTCTGCTAAATTTTTGCTCTTAATATTACTATTAACCCGTTCCCTACAACGGCCAAAGTTTCAAATGAAAAATAACATAAGAAAAGTTCTTTTGTTTCTTTACAATTTTTTAAAACCTTGACCAATTAACGAAATATAATAACACATAAATATACTTGTAGGAAATTAACGTTCTTCAAAAAAGGTATCTTATGATTTTTCTCTCAGTCCACGTGTTTTGTGGTTATTCGAGGTCGCAGTTTAATCTCAAGTGTTATATGGTTACATTAACGATTATTTTATAATTTTTTCCGAAATTTTTTTTGTTTTTCATAATTACTATTTAATTTAAATACTCATAAAACAGCTATAAAAGCTATAACGAGCATACTCAAAATGATCAGATTTTTAAATAAATTTCATCACATCTATATGATACTAAAATCAGATGATCTACATACGTATATTAGTACAATAATGCCGTCGATATAATGCATTTATGCTCATTACATTTTTCTTGCACTATTTATGCATTTCATACAATAAGTATCATCTAATTTGAAAAGCTTTTATAAATGTAAGTGACGTTATAATGTTTTTATCAGATAAAAAGACTTCCTAGTGTTCAGAATATTTTGACCACGTAAATTCTAATATTTTGTAATTATGAACAAAAATTTTCTACTCCATGTATTGTAAAAATTTGTAAATAAAATTTGAAAAATTTATTAAAGACTTACGATTTGGTATATCAGAGTAATGTATTGTCTTTTTACAGGTAAACTTTTCAATTTTTTTTTTCTTATAGTTAATGTTATATTAATTTATAAAATAATCTATGAAAGTTATAAACAGTATAACATTGAACTTCAGACAAATGTCATTTTTTAAAGAGTTATTGGTATTAAGACAACAATTTTTTTAAACAAATAAAGAGTCAATAAAAAAAACGTGAAAAGCAGGATAAAAATTTGTTAAAAAACGAAGTTTTTTCGATCATGACTAAAAATAGTATTATAAACATTATGTATAAAATGCATTATAAGCCCTTTTTGGTATTTCTACTGTAAATACCTTTATTTACAAATGACTTAAAGTAGCGTTTATTCTGTGCTGAAAACAAATACACGTAACTAGTTAATACTTTATACATACATTTTTTTCTATAAATCATTTTTCAGCTCATTTTACAAACTCCGATCATGATTGATATCTTTTTAATATAAAATTTGAACAAATAATTTTTGACACAACCATTGCCTTTTGTGCATACGTTTGTTATGGTATCCTCTATCTTACTCTAATATTACGCATGATTGTTATTCTGTTAGTAAAGATAACTATTTTAGATAAACCAGATTATTTTGAAACTAACTGATTATCGATTAATCAGCAATAACATGTCCTGAGTCAGATCACTCATTATAACTCAGAACTTTTTATGACAAAGAACATAGTTACTTCTGATCAGCTGTGTATACTTATTGTCATAGCTTATATATGATTATATGTAAAACAAGGTCTGCTAGTATATGGACATCAACCAGTCATAAGCTAGCTCTGCTTTTTTCCACATTAAATATTTTAAAAATAAAAAAGGCAATTTATTAACATTTTAAACAGGAACATTAAATAGTCCACACCTAAAAATTGATTAAGTATTGCAAAAAACATGACAGTCCTGTCATTTGCTCTTACAATAGCTGCTTTAAAAGACACCTTATATTTTTTATATCATGTGATATACCGTGTATAATGGCGACTCAACCAGCAATATGGGAACGTTTCTTGAGCTGGCCTAATTTACTTTAATTGCATTTGGGATATTATGGGTTCGGTTTTAATTTCTCTTATAATTATAATCTTAAAATGTGTAGAAGTGAGCAATCTAAATAAAACCAAATTATAATATCCTAAAGCTAAGTGAGTAAGAGATTAGTCGGAGGTGATGAAGAGGTGAAGGGGAGCTCGGTTTTAGCTGGAAGGAGCTGAGTGGGAGGTAGGGGAGGTGAGGGGCGATCTGTGGGGAGCCATGGGGGCTTAGAGGGAGCGGGAGGAACATAGGGGAGCTAGTCTAAAAAATTGGGTAAAAAATCACGTAAAATAAACGAATGACTACGTGATTTTAGGGGGTCATCAAGGGGAGCGGGGGGAGTGGGGGGTAGGGGCTTGGACTTACTTTCGTTCATACGACTATATAGTACAGGAAGATACATGTATACTAGTAGGGTTTTTCCATCTGCACGCTAAGCACGCCAAGCCCTCATATTTATATTCTACATATGAATGTAATAGATTTTTTTTTTTAATACTGTTCTTTCAATTCTATTGTATACAATGTATTTATGATATTTTTTTGGATATTATTATTGATATAGTCCTGATATATATTCTGTAATATTACTTTTATCACACAAATTATGTTTACCATACGAACTCAAAGTAATTTACTTGATAACTATATTTAAAAGATCTTTGAAAAATAAAGAATAAGTATATGGTAGCTTGGCTCAAATTATAGAAGACAAACAATTTTGCGAAATCATTAAAGTGCGTAAATATTCTGGAAAGCTAAATGTTTTATGAAAAATTAAAAATTTGGGAAAAGAGGAAAAATAAAATGAATATTCATGCCATTGAAAGGATAAATATTGTTTCTGCGAAAAGATAATAGACGATTTTCTCTAAAACCGATAATAAATAAGGATGAAGGAGTGATATCATTAAAAGATTTGAGAACATATAATGAGATTTGTCATAAATCATTCAAAGATACTGCTATAGCTATGGGGTTGATGTAATATTACACTTAAATTGATGATAGGGGTAAACGGTACAGTTATTGACACCTTTAGAGTGATTGACCTCCTGTGTAATTTGTATATCTATATATGCAGGCTTGTGTAATTTGTATATCTATATATGCAGGCTCCATTTAAAAATACACGTGGCGGTCAATCACTATCGGGGGGTCAACAACTGTACCGTTTACCCCTATTTTCAAAGAAGAAACAACTGTCATGCTGTTTTATCAATAAGGACAATTTTTCGCATGATTTTTATATTTTGAAATTATTTTTAACGACAATATTTGGAATGAATATAAAAATAATTTTACAGAAGATTTTGTTTTGAATGAAAAAATTTTAGCTCTTTAACACATAAATCGAATTTTCACTCTCGAAGACGACTCTTGGCAATCTTTAAATTTTCTAACACCTTTAGTAATTGTTTTTTTTTGTTGCAAAAATCAGATTACTTTAATAAAATTGCTTTTTGTAAAAAAAATGTTTGGATAATTATATGTTCAGTTAAATGATGATCACAAATATATTTTGGAAATTAAATGTACAAGAGATCATAAACTTACTTCATAAATTGTCCTGGCAATTAAGGGAAAGCTTTCTTATACAAAACCATTATTTACTACTTGATAGTTTATATTTCCATTTTTTAGTAATTTTGGAAATAGGGCATACTTGTATGGTTCTACAAAAAGATTTATTTGCCAGGACTTCCACGGTTGTTATTGTTTTGTCATAATATAAAATTTGATTCATTACACAAATGTGTATCATGTCGTATACTTCTGAATATTGTTTAAAAAAATTTTTAAAATGATATAAGAAATAACAACGTTAAAAACGTTCCGCTTACCTGTTCATATGCCTCATGGTCGTTTAAAAAAATGCAGATGAAACTCATATGAAATATATATTTTGTATTAATGTACACAACTGTGTTTTGAAATGTTAACAGAAGTACAGATTTAGAAGTAAGAGTATAAAAAAACTGTACTTAATCAAGATAATGGAGAAACGAAGAACATAACATCAGGACAATTTTACAGAGACACGAACCAAATTTTTTGGGGGGGGGGGGACTTAGTGGGTGGCTGATTGGGGTTGGACAAGGTTAAGTTGGGGCTAAGGTGGGTGAATTAAGAAAATCGAAGAGCAAATGGTGTTATAAATGACAAATGACTATAAAAGGGTGAGACCAACAAAACAAGTATTATAGATTATAGCTTTATTTTTATTTTATACTTTTTTTTAGTCTTGGGGGGAAGGGTAGGCAAAATTACTTCTGGAAAATCCAAAATTTTTTTTCATTTTTGAATTGGTTCTTGATATTGTTTCATGTTGCATAAGTATTTTAAAACAGAAACGTACAATCGCATTTTAAAAAATTAATAAACTTACTGCCAGAAATCTGTGTTTTTTTCAGATTTCATTAAAAAGAAGAAAAAACAAAGGGTCGTAAAGCAGAATTTTTTATTTGAAAGATTTAGCCTACTCAATTATCTAAAGTTTGAGAAAAAAAATTTCTTCTTCGACTAATAGTTCAGTCGCAAATGACAAAAAGCCGTGAAAATCTCCCTTTCGTTCTATCCAAATCACTATTCTTTGAATACAATCACGATGCTTACAATGCATCAAAATAAAGTTTGCGTTATGCATAAGTAGCCGTCCAAAACTTAGCTCGGTCCACTAGATAGTTAACGAACAATGAAATTTGCAACTAAGAAAAATTATAAAATAAAATTTTTTCTAAATAATTGTTAAGGGATCGTAAATTACCAGATTTAATTTTACACTCTAAGATAATCGTTTATTTAATTATTTTAACATATGATGTATGATTTTGTTATATTAAACTAAAATTTTGCAATAAAAACGATTTGGAGCTCAATTGCAAATTTCATATCATTTAGGTTTATTACAATTATACCATAGTTTTAATTGCATTGCATTGCTTAAATTTTTCGGTAAATTTAAAAAAAAAAGTTTTGGTGCGATCAATAGAAGGAAAAATTTTTTTTTTTTTACATGACTGTGACTTCCTCCGTCAAAATTAAGACCTGAAATTAAAGCATATTATGGTAGAGGCACTTTTTCAACTACTTATGGCTCTTTGTATTGTTGCTACGACGAGTTATAACATAACGTTTTCCCGTACCGTGTTACAAGTGGATCCGTGAGCGGGGTTGTCCCTGCGTAATTTTAACAATCGAAATATTAACAATATCGGTATGGCCGTTGGCTTCCAAAGTCCAGAAAATTTTTTTTTTTTCTAATACAGCTTTTTTCCATTCAATTTTTGTGTTACCTAAATAGAAAAATTAAAACAAACAAGTAGGTGCTTTCATTGATAATTCATATCTCGCTTTTCCGTTACAGTTCTACATAATTTTCTATTTGATTGCAAGCAAAAATAAAATCTCTAAAAAAATATATAATTTATGCTATATAACAAAATTTAAAAGATGTATAAACGACTCTTTCAATGTCGAATTCGTTAAGTCTGATGTAAAGGTTAGTAAATGATTTATTTAAAATTTTTTTCCTTTGAAAAATTTTTAACGAAAGTGAATTTTTAATTTCTAAACAAAACCTTATTCCAACAGATTTGAACTCCCGACCTCGTGCATACGAGCCGTGTATCGTGTCGACTTAACCAAGAGCTACTTCAGTATTTAGCTACTTATCACTTCGTTCCATATTGCGGTTTGTAACCTACTTGTAATTTAAATATTCATTTATTTATTTTTTTATGAATTAAATGAAATATTTTTTAATGTAAATTGATAAACTATTTAACAATTAATTCAATAAATTTTTCAAGACTTTGAAATAGTTGATATGAGTTACAGTTTTTATATATAATAATTAATATTTATAAAGAAATATATCTTCTATTTTATTAATTTGTTAATTTTCAAGTGAATACATAGTTTTTTACTTAATTTGTACACTTTTTTCAAAAAAAATTTTGACGAATTTTTACAGCTACATTCGTATTTAATAATTAGTTTATAATTACAATTTTCTGTTAATGCATTATTTTATCAACATAGCGTCTTATGCTTTTAAAAAATTTTTATTTGTGAACAAGGTGATTTTTAAGTAACGTTATATTTATTTACATGTAATACGAGATTCAAGACTGAACAGTACTACTAGATGTTCATTATTATAATTTTATGCAAGTGAATCCTCTATTTATTAAACGTTAAAATATTTTTTTAAACTACAGTAAATTACCAAGATCCTAATTTTAACAATAATTTAACCACCTTCGATACATCACTGAACGTTATTTATGAGGGCTTCAGCAAACAGTGGTACAAACTCGAAAATGTTTTTGTTAGTTAGTATCACAGCTGTAAGAATGTATGTGTGAGTACCATCATGTATATGTATAGCTATGTGGCAAACAAACATCAACTGCTGTCACGTACATTACGTATAATTGCTCAATTTTTTTTATGTTGGAATAAATGAAGAAAGTTTTACATCATAAGAATTAACTGTAAGTTATCCATATGAGTACACGATTACAAGGACTTAATAAAATACAATTATTTCGTAAATACTTGCAGTTTAATTTTAAAATATTCAAAGCGCGCCTTGCGTCTCAACAAAAAAAAAGATCAGTTTCTGCCACGACCTTGCTAATACTACAACTCGATCAATATTTTACGGAGTATTTGAAATTTTCCCAGGGTTACCTATATTTTGCGAGGTACCATCTGAAAGCTGAGGATTTTTACTATAATACAATAACTGTTTTATTATGTAACTGATTCATTACGGTTACAAATAAAAGATGTTTTAAGGTTGCTCCATAATAGTTTATTTGTAATTTTCACACTTTCATAGCAAATAACTCCTAATTTTTAAGGATAAGGGAGGTGAATAAGGACACCGTTGGAATCAGCGGGTTTTAATTTATGACATAAACTACCAATAACATCTAAATTCTTCCCACTGAAGTGCCTTCAAAATATCTTTTTACGAAAGATAGGAATAGAATTCAAACTTTAGATTTGTACAATTCATTTCAGTATGCATGGTAGAGCTGGGATCATCACCGAACACATTACAGCGAAATCAGCCCCATCACGTATTTTGGGGCAGAATAAGCCGCATCTACATGAATTGCGTGCTGAAGCAGTAAACCCTAATTCATTGGTGCCCAATTTTTGTGAAACAATTTTTCAAACATTAATGGCACTTTAATCTACGAGGTGTGTTCAAAAAGTAAGGTGACTTTTCAAATTTTGCGGGCAACGTACTTTCGATTATCAATTTTTTGGTTTTGTTATGTTGGTACACTCTTCCCGAACATCTGTACCAAGTTTTAAGTGTATAGCATTTTTTG
>JAPYYV010007655.1:0-13223 GCA_030522625.1 Copidosoma aretas | reverse complement strand
AAGTCTTCTAAATACTTGAGGATAACATTGGTAATAAATTATAAACATATAGTGTGGCTAAACCAAGAAAAAATTTTGTTTGAACGGAACGCTCAATTAATTATAACAATATAGCCATTTATACAAAATCTGCTTTACGCTTGTTTACTTTTTTAATTACTATCCGATTTCGATCCTAAACCTCTCATTCTCTTGAGAAATTAATTACCTACGAACGTCACTTTTTTTCATTGTAAAATATTGATTATTTATGTAAAAAAAATTACTTTTTAGAAAAATTATCGTAAACCATTATTTTTATATTATAATTAATGAATTTTTTAGAATAGAAAAAATTTACGTTTGTAGACAATTAATTTCTCAAGAGAATGAGGGGTTTTGGATTGAAATCGGGTAATAATTAAAAAAGTTAGCAAGCGTACAGTAGATTTTGTTTAAATGGCTATATTGTTATAAATAATTGAGCGTTCCATTCAAACAAAATTTTTTCTTGGTTTAGCCGCACTATATGTTTATAATTTATTACCCATGTTATCGTTAAGTATTTAGAAGACTTGATAAAAAATATTATATAAAACATGCACTCTAGTGTAAAAGGGGTTGCCCATACAACCTTAAATTAGGCTACATTCAAAATTAGAAGCGAAAACTGAAGAATTAAAAGTCAGAATAATAATGTAAGATCTGATTTCTCCTCGTTTTACCTCAAATTACGACTGACTTCGCTGAAATCAAATATAATTGATACTTCTCATTATTTATTCAGTCATTTGCTTCATTCACTTTTGCATCTAGTTATTTAATTCTTATTTATATTTTAAAATTTCGTTATTAAATTCTGACATATAACCAAGCATAATAATTCTTATACATTTTCTATCATGTCGAAAGTAAGAAAAATCAATTGTGCTATTCGTTATTCAGACCCTTTTTTGAACAAGAATTAACTGTATCAATTATTTATTAACTTTGGATATATCAAATTCGTTATGGTTTTTGCTTCATAAATAAATATACTTTCTACGAAGATGATAATTACAGTCACGAATATACAAACAATTCAAATGGTATCCACTTCGAGACCAATTTCTTAGCGTAGAATAATTCATTATTTCATTTATTATCTATGATTTAACAAAATCAATACTTAAAATAATACTTCTAAATAACCAATCTAATGTCATGAACTTTCAATTTTTTTAAATATTCATTTGATAATGGCTTTTAATTCATTTCAAATTTAACGCTTAATTGATCTATATAAGCTAATGCTATTTAGGCTTTACTTAAAGTCCATCAAAATTGTACGATAAAATTATCTTTGGAGCATTAAAATTAGGTGTATACTTTTTTTATGACTGATATATGTTTTGAATCTTTGCAGACGACGTAAAATAGCTCTGTTGATCGGTAGGGTCATACCTTATTGATTTAGAGTAATATGTTCGGGTGTATATGCGTTATATATTACTTTTACAAATGTTTCGAAGTTAAACTTCCTTAGCTATGCATTAAATGGGGAGTTGACACGTTAAGCAAGCGAGCGAATACAGATTTTATGTAAGTATGCAGATCATTAATCGTCAAGCTCAACTGACAGCCTGCATCATACTCAAACAGTCCTGTCCTAGCCGCTTACAAGCACTAACACACAATATTTTAATATCCGTGAAGCAGTGAGCGCATCTACTAGTCCGCTCTGCAGTCCGGTGTCTCCATCTGCAGTAGCTTGACATCACGGGTTTATTGAATTAGTTATTAATCAATTATAAGCAATTAAGTGCTGGATTACAATCCGTAAAACGAAAGGACATCTATGACATTGTATAACAAAAAAACTACATTTTTCCAAACCAACTGGTTAATTTATTAACGTTTTTACATGTACGTCATTACGTTAACACAACCTTAACCTATAAATAATCATCTCAGTAATTCACATCATCAACCAAATGGACAAATTTAGATTACAATAACAAAGTATGACAAACAATTAATAAGTACCTTTAATGCATAATTAGACATGAATTTAAAAGAAAACATTTACAGTAATTGTTCGCTATTATATCTGTATTACCATTTTATTTATAAAGCTTCAGATGTTTAATGAATAATATAGTCACTGTGTAACACGCATAACCAGTTCCATATTAATATCTTAAGGGCAGTACGGAGATAGTTTAAGTTCCTTTACCTATCACCAGGGCAAACCTAATTTTTCAGTGTTATAACATTGTTTATTAGAGAATTAGCTGTTTTATTGTAAAAAGAAGGAAGAGAAGACGTATTATTCTTGACTCATCAAGGAATATATCAAGCCCTTCTTTAGCTACATTGACTGAGAATTGAAGGCGAAAAACAAAAAATCAGATGTCCGACAAATGAGGTGGCATCTGATTTTTCGTTTTTCTCCCTCGAATTTCGATTATTCTCGCCAAAACCAAGTTGTATTTATTCTTTAGAATGTGAAAATTTATGACTCTGAAAAAAAATGTATGACTGTAATAACATTATGTAACGCAGATGCAGCATAAGTTTTTACTCTAATTAAATTAGTTTTTTTATCTTACCGATCAACAGCTATTTTACTCGGTCTACAACAATTAGTTGATTTAGAACATTTACATGTCATAAAACGCACAATTTATAGATCATAATTTGCGGGAGAAAGACGAAAAATCAGATAGCACCTTATTAGTTGGGCAACCGATTTTTTGTTTGACGCCTTCAATTTTCAGTCAATATAGCTGAATCACAGCTTGATTTATTCCTTGAAGTATCTTTTTTTTGCGATAAAACAGCCAGTTATTTTATAAATAATGTTATGACACTGAAAAATTAAGTTTGCCCTGTTGATAAAGAAGGGATCGTAAACTATCTCTGGATTTTACTTAACGAAATGATTTTATTAAAGAAAATGTAAGTAAAAAAATACATAAATTACTCTTCGGATTATTTGTGAACGTTTAATTAAAAAAATTTTGTTCCCATGTACATAATTTACTGACTAATTCCTCCAGATTAAACTATTGTTTTCAATCGTGTAACAGTGGTACTACAAAATTAATATTATTTTGAGTAAACAAACATGCCTTCCTAGCAATATCTTCTGCTAGATCTACTTTTACTCTAGACAGATTAGTTACCTCGCAAATATTAAGAAGCATGGAATCAGCAGGAAAGTTTTTAATTCCTCTTTTTACTGTAAACTCTCTGCCAACTATAACATTTTTCGTTTCATCATTAATTCGTTTTTGTCCTATATGTTCGATTAATATTATTTTATCATCTTTTAAAATGCAACAGTTATCAGGTCTACAATTTGAAAAGATGGTATTGTTCAACTTTAACTTTTGATGACTATTAAATCATTGTAATGGTATATCTGAATTGATTATCGAAATTAATACGGAATCTGTATTTGAAGGTTTGTTTTTTTTACTACTCATGCACATGTTTTCGGTTAATCGACGGTGTATTTGCTGCAGTGGCTTATCAAACTTTCTAATCATCTTTTTTATAAATTTCATATTGTTTTCATAATCAAAAGAGCTAAAGTTGTCAAGATTACCGTACAGTCTTACATCGTTATATAAATGAATTGTGTTATGTACATTTGACACCAAGTACTCCTCGCCATATAAGTGTTTAAATTTGCGAACGAAGTACCTTAGTAGCTCGTCAGAATATTGAAGCATATCATTGCTACTTGAGCTATCACATAGTATTCGTATGGCACAACTGAAGGTGTTAAAGTGTAATTTGTAGTCATTCTCAATTTTCGCATCGTAAAAAATTATAAAAACAGCGTACAGCAAAAAAAAACGAAATTCCGTTGCCTTCCAACGATTCATTTCTAACAACGATCTAGGTTTTCGATTGAATTCTCTAGGTACAAATTTCGACAGATTGGTCAGTCTTGTCGATAGTGCTTCAACATCTGTTGCAACTAACCCTGGAGATACTTTCATCAATAAAGTTAGCAGAAGCTTGGTTACCCCTAGACAAACCAAATGCATATAATCAATTGGAAATTGTAGCACCATGTCCACCGATATTTGTTCGAATGGTGAAACTCCCCGATGATGTTCTGGCTGTTCTCGATTTCTAAAACTTTCGTTAGTTCGGAGAGTAGCATCTTCTTTTAAAAATACCATGCGACTTTTCTTGAAATTCCCCTCCTCACTACATTTTCCACAGCCAAAGTAACCATTGTGCTGTTTGGTTACTGTGCAAAAACTTCGAGCAGGGGAGTCGCATATTATGCACCGCAAAATAACCTTGTATAGCTTACTATTATGGGTAAACCCTTCAAAACTTAACTTTTCATACTCGCTAATAAAAGGTTGTAAATACGTTACAACGGAATTCGGCTTCTCCGTGCCGTAGTAGCATCCAATTATGAATGGTGGAATATTTGAATTTACGAGTTTACCCTGAATTGGCCACAAGGTTTTTTTTGTGGATTTAGTAAGAGGCAGACCATCAACATTAATATCAAAAGTTATTAATGTTGGCAAAGACTCTCGAGACAGTACTTGCTTTAAGGCACATTCTACGCCATAATGCATGTACTCCCTGGGCGGGCACTCTGTAATAACTGTAAATTTTGGAGTACCTAATAGTGTACGTGTCTTTCGGAAGCTCTGCATGACCTGCATCTCGTAAAATCTTCAATAGCTTATTCATTGTGTTGCGTCCTATGGAGCCACTTTCAATATACCAATCGCGTAAAGCATTTTTTTATTTGAAATCAATCTCACATTGATCAATGTCATTGTAGTCAGTATCGTCAATATCGGATGACTCATCACCGCTATCGGAATTATCACTTTCACTTTCTACAATAGACTGTTCAATATTATTTTCGTCTAAATCAATATTTAATGAAGCCAAAAATTCTTCAAACTCATTGTGGTTATTCTCACGAGACGTATCTTTATGAAGTATAGGAAGTGATATTTCTTCAGGAGGCTCATGACTCGATTGCGGGATGCTGTGAGCTTGAACAACTGTGGGGAATTCAGAAGTATAATCAGCTGGCAAAGTAACATCTGTCTCATCATCCTCAGTTAACAGTAAGTCATCAAGAGCTTCTTCAACGTCTCTGCCGATTCGTCGAATTTTTTGTCTGTTAGACAAATCATAATATGATTTTCGTCTTGACATCTGAAATTTTCGATAATTTTTACGTAGCTTATACAATATATATATTATGCTAGTTACTTTAAATTTCATTATTTATTTTTCAGCAGTTATGCTGTATATCAAATAGGATAAAAAAAAATCAAAGGATAATGGAGGATCGAACTCATTCTGTTCTCGATCACTAGTTGAACTCATCAGTACGTGCAGCAAGTGATCTTAGCCATCCTGGTAGCACATCGTTAGTTTTAAGAAACAGACCCGTGCACTTCTTACGCAATTACGTAAAAATTGCGTAAGAAGTGCACGGGTCTGCTTCTTAAAACTTACGATGTGCTACCAAGGTAGAACACGACTGATCCATAAAACAAGTTAATTACGAAGTCAATGTACACTTAGACAAGGTTTTTTGTGACATCGTGTACTTCCTCTCGTCTCTTTGCCCTGAAAGATCATTCGACGCGCTCACTTTCGGCTAGGGAGACAATTTCCACCTCGTTAATGCCAAAATAATTCTCTAATAAGCATTAAAATCTAATTTTTTTCTCGGGATGTTATGACTTCAAGGAAAGAAGTCTAACTTCCGGTGGAAGGAAAAAGGAACATACCTAGGTAACTTTCACATCCGGCTAGGGTGGCAACTTATACCCAGGAAGAATGCCGTACTTTCTTCCCTTGGTGAGTAATATACTTTTTCACCATACTGCGCCAAGAGAAGGAATTTTTTTTCGCGTAGCGGCTCGGCTTCGCCTCCGGTGGCAATATACGTGGGATCTAACACTTTCTTTACTTGACCTCCCTTGTTTTGTAATATACAATGTTTTGCAGGATTGGACTCGAGAGCTATTCCGGAATAGCACTCCCAAACTAAAGAGCCAAGAACGATCGGTTTTGATCAACATACTTTTGTTTTTCATATATATTCATTATATCACGCATGCACGATAAGTTCAGAATAATACACTCATCTGCGTGCGTTGGGTAGCTCTTAAAACACGCCGTGTTTCATGAACAGCGGGCGTGTCTTAAGTGGCAACGTGTATTACTATATATACGTCTCAAACACTATAAATACACGCTAAACCGTGCGAGTGCAGCGCCTGAACGTCCTCTCATGAGTAGAGGTTATACTCACCATGAATCTGTTTAAAATGAAACCGAGTAAAGAAAGATAGATTTCTGTTGGCATTCATTGATAAAATCACATTCGATTCAATAAATTTGTTCGCGAGATAAAATCCGTGACTTAATGGTAACTTCCAATGACTTATTATTACCTATTGTCATGAATAAGTCACCGGAAGTCATCATTAAGTCACCGGATTTGAGCTCGCAGACAAATCTTATCAAAAGTAAGTAATATAATGAATTGGAATAATGACTGTATAGTTTACTTTATATTACTATTATTTTACTATTATTAACTACTACAATATTATATAGTTCACATTTGAATGCAAATTTTTACAGAATATAGTCATTAATATAAAAAACGTTCAATTTTTGTAAAAAAAAACGTAACTATTTTATGATTTACACATTAATTTAATTTTCTTGGGGGGGGGGGCACCTTACCCCCCCCCCCCTTCGCTACGCCCCAACCGGCCACCCCCGCTCGCCCTTGACACCTAATATATCGTGCACTTATGATATAAAATAGTGTATGACACTGGTGCTATGTTGCCAATAACGCACGCGGCCGAAATATCGCACGAGCGCAGCGAGTGCGATAACACCAGTCGCGTGCATTGTTGGCAACTTATCGCACTCGAGCATAATATACTATATTCGGCAATAATAACGAAATATGCAACGATAAATTTACAATAAAAGTGTGGTCTTCAAAAGCAATCGTTCTTGGATCACCCGTTTGGTGGCGCTGTTCCGGAAATGTGCTCAAGGCCAAAAACTAACGCGTCTTCTCACTTGTTATCATTCGCTCTGTGCATATTATGGCCTAAAGTGGAACTTCGAACTCGCTTACCATTTAAAATACATGTGAGTTGTCCGACGCGGGGGGAGTATCATATCCGGGGGCACACTGCTTCGCTGAATTTATTTTCGACTCTAGAAGATGTGTGTTTATACTAAATCGGGGATACTGAACACAATGAAGTAGGTAATGGATCGATATATCGATTATTTTTCGCGATATCGATAAATTGAATCTAAAAATTAGATTTTTATTGAAATAATATAATATCATAGAATCGACCATTGCGAGTATACATGAATTTTTTAGTAATTATTTAATCTATAATAATCAGTTATTGATAAAAAATTGATATAAAACATGTTTTATTTTTCCGCGCACTAATCAAAATATACGACTTGTATGTGTATTTATACAGAATCGAGGATGCTGACACGATGAATCTGATAGATCGATATACCGATTCTTTTTCGATATATCGATGTATCAAACCAAAAGACTTTTTTTGATCAACGAGCGAGCGAAGCTCTCGAGAGAGCCTCATAGATCGGTACTGTATGAGTACGATATATATATATATATATATATATATGCGATGGGTAATTCTACTGTCGGTACTTCGTAGGATTGTACAGTTTTTTACAACACGAACGAAACATTTTTCATAAATTTTTTTTTTTATCCTAAAAAGTAAGTACTAACAAAAAAATACTGTGTACTTTTCGTGATCAGTCCTATAATATATAATTATTGTTGACAAAAAATGTTTTTTGGTTCGATATATCGATAGCTCGAAAATAAATCTAGATATACATCCCTTACTCGATCCATCGTGTTCAGCATCCTCGATTTAATATAACTACACATATAAGTCGTATATTTTGATTAGTGCGCGGTAAAATAAAATATGTTTAATATCATTTTTTCATTAATAACTCGATTATCGATTAAATAATTACTGAAAAATTTATATATACTAACAATGGTAAATTCTATGATATTTTATTATTATTTCAATAAAAATATAATTTTTTCAATTTGATATATCGTTATCTCGAAAAATAATCTAGATATCGATTTGTGACCTAGTTCACTGTGTTTAGCATCCTCGATTTAGTATAAATACACATCTTGTAGGGTAAAAAAAAATTTAGCGCAGCAGCGCAGAGTGCTCCCGGATATGATACTCATGCCTCATCGTGCCCCCGACACTGGCGCCAAAGTCTCCAAATCCGGGATTTGGCGCTAGTGTCGGGCAACTCCCATGTATTTTAAATGGTAAGCGAGATCGAAGTTCAAATTTTTTCCGTAATGTACTCAGAGCCAATTCGCACCCAAGACTACAAAAGCGCCCTCTGCAAACACTTATGTGGTCAAATTTTAAACTACGAGATATATCGGTGAAAAATACATTGCGAGGTATGGGGCTGGCGAGTTGGCAAGCTCAGCTCAGAGGGCGCTAAGAGGCCTTTAAAATAGAAAGTATACCTGTATATATATGTTCCAAACATGGCGCCGCGTACACAGATGTCCTTCCTGTTATAAAATGCTCGAATCCCATTGGCTGGAGGCTCTTCTCCCCAGCGCCCTCTGAGCTGAGCTTGCTAACTCGCCAGCCCCATAGAGAGATAATTGAGTTTTTAATATTGTAATCAATCCACAATCATAAAAATGGTTTATAATTATTACCTACCTTTTTTTTTTCTTGCAAATATAAATTTATGATTTGCAATTATGTTTTTGTTGAGAACTCCATGATTTCCATATTATATGGACCATATACCTCGAAATATATTTTTCACCGATACGCCACGTAGTTCAAAAATTGACCACATTAGTTTTTGCAAGGGACGCTTTTGTAGTCTCGGGTGCGAGTAGAAAATATTAAAAATGCCTTTATGAATTTTTTCTTATCATTTTGCGGAAGCCGTAAAATAACTAAAATATGAAATCGATAGAAAATTTGCCGCTGTACACGCCGGTATTTTTTTTTGTCTCATCTGCTACTGTTAAGAAAAATAAACTGTAAACGCGAGTTAAAAATGTATCTAAGAAAAAAATATTTTAATTTTTTTTCTAGAATCAGCGTAATTTTATACACTTATAGTAATAATAACCCTACATTCAAAAACAACTTATTAATTTAAAAGAAAAACAATTGTTTCATATGTAATAGTCTAAAAAAGTCCGGAAATAAAGATAAACTAAAAATAGCCGGAGGAAACCATGAAAAAATATGTGAATCTACTACATTGTCTGAATATATTTTTTTCGTTCTTCTTTGAAGTGTTTACGAGGTTCTTTTTACTTTTAATGCTGTGTAGCATATAAATAGTTATACTTTTAGCAACATATGTCTTAAACTGATATGAAACATCGTTATTATTCTTGCAGCAAATGTGGCATTAAGTCGTCAAACAGATTTGTATAGACGATTACTGAAGTAAATAAATATTGAATGTAAAAAGAATCACACAAGAGATGTTATTTTGACAATGAAACGTTAGTCTTCTTGACACTTTATTCACATGCTCAGAAAACTTCGCAATAATATCTCACATTATCGAACTCTTAAACTATGCCACATAAATTGGAACAGTGCGGGACAATACATCACAAATAGTCACACTTGTATTGACTCAAACAGCTTTGTAAACCGCAGTTCGATAATGTAAGATAATATTGAGAAGTCTGCTGAGAATGGGGAAGAAGTTTTTTAAGAAGTCAATCGTTTAATTGTCTAGATGACTTAACCACACTCCATCCGCATAATCCAACATGTGTCGATCACCTGTATACGAGTACATGAATATAATGGTACCGAGCAAGTAACATTTGCTTTACTGCCTTATCCTGATACTAAGTAAAGTACCTAGACTTGCCAAACTGGCTACAGGGTATTAAATAGTAAAATATATCTTCAAATTAACGAAACTTTCCTTCATAACATCAGCTGCGAGTGTGTATCGAGGAAAGTGTTGCAAGTTGGAAGACAAATTTTATTTACCCTGTGATACCCTACAGCCAGTCTGGCAAAAGTCTAGGTATTTTACATAGCAGCAAAATGAGTCAGTAGGGCAAATGTTACTTGCTTGGTACTATTCTATTCATGCATACAGTTGATCGCACAAATTAGATTATACGGATTGATAGAGTGTGGTTAAGTTGTCTAACCAATGTAACTACTGTCTGGTTGAAAAACTTGCTATGTATAGCAGACCTCTCAATATTATTTTATATTTGTTGAATTGTTTGAATAGTGTCTTATAGTGGGCACAGCTGTGACTGTGTGAAATGCCTTACAACACTTTTCACATTTCTCTGGTAAAGTTTGACAAGAGTACGATAATGTAAGACAAAATTAAGAGGTCTGCTAAGCATGGCGAGGAAGTTTTTTAAGAAGACAAACGTTTAATTATCAAGATGACTTAACCACACTCAATCCGTATAATCCAAATTGTGTCGATCAACTGTATATATGAACAGAATGGTACTGTGTAAGTAACATTTGCTTTTTTGTCTTATATTGATGCTGAGTAAAGTATCAAGACATTTTCCAGAGTAGGTTCAGGGTGTAAAGAGTAAAATTTGTCTTCCAACTCACATCACTTTCCTCGATAAACACTCTTGCAGCTGATGTTTGTTGTAAATTGGAAGATATATTTTACTCTTTGATACCCTGCAACCAGTCTGGTAAAAGTCTAGGTATTTTAGATGGCAGCAGGATGAGTCAGTAGAGCAAATGTTACTTGCTTGGTATCATTCTATTCTAGCATACAGTTATTGATCTCACAAATTGGATTATACGGATTGAGTGTGGTTAAGGTATCTAGACAATTAAACGATTGTCTTCTTGAAAAAATTCCTCTCTACGTACAGCAGACCTCTCAATGTTATTTTATATTTGTTGAATTGTTTGAAAAGTGTGTTATAGTGAGTACAGCTGTGACAGTGTGCTTTTGACTTGGCACTTTTCACATTCATCTGACAAAGTTTGACAAGAGTATGACAAAGTGAGACAGAATTCAGAGGCCTGCTATACATAAGGAGGAAGTTTTTCAAGAAAACGAAAGTATAATTGCCAAAATAACTTAACCACACGCCATTCGAATAATCCAACTTGTGTCGATCAACTGTATACATGAATAGAATGGTACCGAGCAAGTCACATTTGCTCTACTGACTCATCCTGATGCTGAGTGAAGTACCTTGACTTCTGCCAGACATACTGCGGAGTGTTAAAGAGTAAAACATGCTTATCAATTCACAACACTTCCTTCGACAATATAAGCTGCAAGAGTGTGGGATTCCTTTTATAATATTTATCCACTGAAATGTCCACTGAGCTTACGGATGAAGTTTATCAAGAAGACGAATGTCACTCAATCTGTCATGGCGCTAATTTATGTCGAAACTGTATACTATAGACACATGAATAGGCAACAAAGGGGTACGAAGCAGAGAACGTTTGCTGCATTTCCTAATTCCTATGATGATTATAAGAAGTACTCAAAATTATCTGAATTGTCTGGAAGGTATCAAGAGATTCAGGAGGAACTTTAGAGTGGACACCAGTGATACGGCTTACAACAGTTACAACAATCCTATTAAATGTCATTTGTAAATGTACTTAAAGCTTAATTGAAAAGAAACAGTAGGCGTTCATCGTTTAGTGATGAATAAGTCTCATTATTATATGATTGTGGGGAGATTCAAAGAATCCTGCTATGCTGACATATTGTGATTATATCTGAAATTTTTATTTTTGTACTAACTTTCTGCTTTTACTAACAACAAATATTAAAAGGTTAAAAAAAAAAAAATTTTAATGAACGCAGTGCAGAATTATTACAATCGACCTTAGCCTATACTACCTCATTCAAACAAAGTCAAGGCTCAGGCGTGGTTTTTATAAAATATTCAAGTTTAATTACCTTTGAATGTTTTAAAACTGAGGGAGGTGCAGCGGTAACATAAAAAAACGACGTAGCACACACTTTCCACACCACATGGATCAACTGAAAGAATGTTAAGCATGTTAAGTACAAAAATATCACGTGTTATCTAGGCAAAGTAGCTTAATAATTATATTGACCTAATCTTGAACTATGCATATTGTATACATACATGAAAAAGCTCTGAATACCAAACAAAATATGGTTCTTACCTTAAAGAAGTATGTCGCTGAACAATTTTCAACAAATGTTGGATGTTAAAAAACGATTAATAAAAATGCAATGCAAAGTCAGGTAGTGCACACGTGGTGTTTTTCACGATCTTGATTCAATACTCTGCGTTAAGGATATTGAGGGTTGAGGGTGTCGCACGGTGTTGCCGTTGGTTCGAGCGTTGGCAATCGAATCGATTGCCGATATCGACTATTATAGTGTGACTATAACGATATTCCATGTCTCGCAAAAGTAAGAATTTTTTTGATAGTTACCAAACTGCGCATGCGCATTGACGTCTTTTCTGATCATTTCTTACTAAAAAATTCTTAGGGATTATCAAAAAAATTTTTAGTTTTTGCGATATATCGAAAGTCGTGATAAGGCCCCAGGTCTGATCGTAATTATTCAATAAATGGAAAGAGTGAACTTTTTTTCAGACCCACGATCATTCAATGATATATATATATATGGCAAAAGTCGAAGTCTAAAACATATGCATCTGCATGTGCGTCGGCTCTATTTGTGGTGACTTATCGGAAAAAATTATTCGCTATGCGCCTGTCATTTGGCGCCACTTGTCACTTTAACCCGTAATCTTATGGGAGTGTAAAGAACTTTTGTCAACGGTGGCTGCTTCAACTATTTTGCTCCATAAGATTTAACACAGAAACTGATGACAAATGAGGGCAGCACCGGTTAGGCGCATAGCGAATTATTCGCTAAGCGAATAGTGTAAGCTGGGGGTGGGGGTCTGATCTGATCCCCATCTTTCGATATCTCGTTAACTCGTGCGAGTTGAGCGACAGTCTCTATAAAATAACCAGATATGGTGGTTATGCGCATGCGCAGGATCTCCATTTTTGGGTATTTTATAGGGACTATCACTCAACTCGCACGAGTTTGCGAGATATCGAAAGATCGGGACCCCTGTATCGAACGATCGCGATGTCGCGATCAGACTCTCGATACACTAT
>JAPYYV010007654.1:0-17209 GCA_030522625.1 Copidosoma aretas | reverse complement strand
AAAGTATGTTGATACTTAAAATTTTCAACACAAATACATTTTCGGAAAAATCGTTCATCTACTGGTCGGCGTTCATCTATTGGGTGGTTGACCCCTATGCCATTCCCTCCCGGCGTGTAGTTGGCGCCCGTGCGAGGCTAAACAAAAAAAAGCCTTGCATCAAAATCGGTCAACAGAATCCTGAGATATAACTGATTATATCCATAATCTCGAACACCCACACAGCCTCATCAATTTTCTTTTTTTGTTCAACTCAAAACGTTATTTTATAGCAAATGTCATTGTTAGTACAAAATATTTTAAAACAACCCTTAGTTACGGAAAAACTCAAAAATCGATTTTTTGAATTCGATTAAATCGGATAAAAAAAAAGAATCAATAAGGTTGAAATTTCCTTTTTAAGTGGTGATGGGTAACCAAAAACAAAAAATAAGCATTGCGTTAAAAGCGGTCAAGGGAATCCTAAGATCCAACTGATCACACACACACACACACACACACACACACACACACACACACACACACACACACACACACACACACACGCACACACGCGCGCGCACACGCACACACACACACACACACACACACACACTGAACGGTGACTTTTATGCGCAGCTGAATGGACAGAGGCTTTCATTAGTTCCAAAAATGAAGAAATTGTATCTCAAACGGTTGAAAACTGTAAATGTAAGAGGTTTTTATGAAATTCAGAACTATATGTATTATAGTACTTTGAATAAATTCATTTATCTACTAGAAAATTGCCATCCATTTATATCCTGTAGCTGTTATAGTCTAAATTTATTCCATTAACAATAATGTACTATCTTTGAACGAACAAAAAGGGTATTTATGCAAAAGATTGTTTCTTATGTGCTTTTGATTTCTTAAACTAAAAGTTCTTAGTCCAGATACTCGTAAGTCCTGAAACAATGATTTATTTCTTTTTTTTTTATGTACCGGAGTTATGAATATTTGAAAATCCCTCCTACAGCCCAAAATCACCGAAATCGCGGAATTTCAATCCTTTCTAGCGTTCAAAATATTGTGAAAAATAAAAAAAAATAAAAATACGTGTCTCTTTTTTTTTCAATATAGAACACGTAAAAAAAGTTTCAGCAAAATCAAAAATGTGTCGGTCAGAAAGGTGTTCGGTTTGTAAGGTGTTTGACATTGTTAGATCTATGATTTTATATTGTATTAATTAGATATACTAATTTTAATGGCAGTGATTGAGCACAAAAAAAAGGTAAGTTATATTATCGGCTATTCAACGGCAAGCAATATAATTTTGGAAGCTAAGAGTGCCACGTAGATGCCCAGACAGATTTTTCAGAATATAGTTTGATATACTAGCGTGTGGAGGTTTTTTTTTACCCTACATTTTTTGTCAATCAATCTTAACAAAACAGTTTGCTAACATTTGAATGGTACATCACTATCAATAGGTGCGTGTCGTCGAGGTGTCTGTCATTTCCCAAATAAAATAACTAATCAAATTATTCCCGGCACTGTAGCGTTATAAATAAACAAGAACATATTTGATTAGTTCGTCTGAATTGAATGGGCTACTCAGGACCCCATGGCTCTAAGACTCATAAGAATCGTGCATACAAACACTCAAAACTTGAATCGATTATAAATTGATTCAAGAACCTAAAAAAAACAACAAAAATTCTGTACCTAAAGAATAATGTCTGATCATAGGGTGACGGAGGTAGTCCACTAGTATGCCCAGTACTGAATGACACGTATAACAGATATTACCAGGCAGGTATCGTCTCCTGGGGCATCGGCTGCGGCGACTTTCAGGTGCCTGGTATCTACGCCAGCGTAGCCCTCGCCAGACCTTGGATTGACCAGAAAATGAGCCATTGGCAGTATGATCACAGAGAGTACCAGTACATAGCATAGTAGGGTACTTTAGGCACTGGTGGATAAACCACCGCCATTTAAATTTATGTTGTTTAAAAGAATACATGCAATGTCAATACTCGTACCGCAGTAAATGAATACACCATACAATTGCCAGTTTTACTTGCTAATACGTAGAGATACTTCTTTTTTACAGCTATTCACGTTTGCACAAAAGTTCGTAGATTGTCGTTTGGTTTTATGATTTTGTTTGTGTACACATTTGAACTGACAGTGTTCACCAAATATGGTTCATTAGTGTTAACGAGTAAAGATACTGCTTGTGCTACATTTAATAACTAAAAGGTTACGGATATTACTATGTTAAAAGTTCATTTAAAAGTGAATAAATTGTCTTAAGTTGCATGAAAATCTAAACGACTCTTCATTATTCAGTTTTTTTATTTTCAGTTCAGACATATATTCCCCTCCAACATTTCCTGCAAGATTTTCTTGTGAAAAAATTTTAGTATGTTAAAAACACGTTTTTCCACTTGTATGATTTAATTTAATCATATTCTGGAAAGGACGACTGATAAATTACGTTTCTAGGACAGAAAGTAAACTAGTCATCGCTCGTATGGCTAATTAACTCCCAAGGCAAAGACGATTTTTTTATATACCCTTGCTTAAATGTTCGTGTTTCACTGCATTTTAATATTGTGAGTTTGTGTTACTGGTACAGAAAACACGAACTTTCAGCAAGGTTATACAAAAAAATTATTTTTTAAATATTTGCTAGAGTTTATTATCACGCATTTTCTTTATTCATTGGGCATCTTAATACCAAGTCGCATTATGGATGCCATGCGCCTAAGCTGAAACCGTATTTCACAAGGTACCCATATGAATAGTTTCTCTTCGATTTTCAGGGCAGAAAATTTGAAACAATTAAAAACAACATGTCTCCTGAAAATATAAAAACATATTCAGTATGAACTTTTTACAACTATTTTATTGCTTACGTTGCAAACGATACTTTTTTAATTACTTCAACGTGTACTTGCTATGTATGGTATAGCTTTGCGTGACCAGCCCTTCGCTTGAAATGGTACTAAACGCATGAGGTGCTTCATAGAAGCACGCCCGAAGGGCTGGGTTGTTGTACGTTGGTGCCCGGGTCACGTATATTGTTTTTCTTACCGAGGGCGAAAGATGCGGCCCGAGGGCGACAAGGCTCTGCCGCACTTTGTTCACATGATAAGAAAAAAAATTATTGTATATAATACGACGATCGCTTAAACTTATGGAGCAAACCCTGAGAATACTCAATTCTTTTACATGTAAAAATCTTTACAGTAGTACAGAGAATTTATTTGAAAATCATTTGAAAACAATATTTACTTATGCTCGAAAAATAAAATTTAAAAAAAATTGCAACAGCCGAGCATCGACTTTGATCGATCGTATGCATGCTCTCTAAATGAGTCTCATTATTCGTAAGCTCTCACAAAAAAGAAAATTTAAGCTAAAGTAAAAACACAACTTGTCCTTTCTCAAGCACACGTATTGAAACAGTAAAATCTTACCCTCTTTCTTTCTATTTCCTATTCATCCATCGAAATGTTATTAGGAAAAAAAACGTCGAACTTTCAGGCATCGAAAAATCCCACCCAAGAATCCCAAAAGCCAAAAGATGAGAAGAACCACAGCGCTAAGCAAACAACGAGCAGAAAACGCAAAAGTGGCCATCAGCCGGAATGACGAGCCGAAAAACCCAACGGCCGTCGCTATTTGTTTACTCATCGGCCACTAACTTTAAAATACAAAAGAATATAACGAAGGCGCAGCAAGTATTTTCTCCGTAAACCGTCCGAAAGCGCGTTCGCCCCGTACCGCCATCATCCTCACCGTGAAGAGGTATACTCTTCTGTCTCCTCCCCCTCCCACGCTCCCCGACAGGATCCAGAAACTCTGGTCTCCCCTCCGATGACTCGGCGCATCTCGTCGACGGAGGCTTTGAAATTGTATAACTGTTTTTAACGACGAGAAAAAGACGCGGTGTAAACGGTCGTGCGCGTACGCACACACGCGCACGTATGCATCACGGGATTTCGGTGATGAAGAGCACGCGCGGGCTGAAAGTTTTCTCGGGAAAGACGCTCGTCTCCCTTCCGTTCTTGGGGAGGCAATTACGTAAATGCGTGTGCATGCGTGAACTTGTATACACGTGCATGATCTTCGGTTACTTCCCTGGAGGGTTGCCTAATAGCTTGACACTTTTTTTCAAATACGCGGAGTACAGGGAGTTCATCGCGAGGGACTGTGCATAGGAGACAGGAGACGTTTTATTTTAATGGAATCGCCGGACGACGAGGGAGGAGAGGAAGTGTCAATGATTGAGTATTATTGTTGCACCGAGCGAGAGCGCGTTGTTTTACAACACGAGCTCTTATGCTTAATGCCCATGGGCTTTCGGAGCCTGATGGTGCTTTGCATGTTTGTTGTTTCGGGAGTATATACACGGAGAGACATTTTGGGCCGAGAGAACACAAGGGTTTTGGTTCGTAGAGCTCGATACTCCAGTGCCGAGCTTTAAGAGCTCAAGCCTTTGGACTCTACTGGTGCATAACTAACAAAAAGAAATTGAGTAAAACACATTTGACTAAGGTAAAATGTTGAAAAATTAAAATGTTCTTTCTAAAAACAACGTAACCTTTGAACTGACTGGACGCGATGCTGTAGAAGCTGGGACTGGACGCTGAAATCTGACAATGTTGAACTTCATCTTGACGTTGAAATTTGCCTTCAGCATCTTGTCAAAATGTATCTTTTGTATAACCTGTCGTCAAAGGCACTGTTGAAATGTCTTGCTTAAGTCAAGATGGCGTCTTGCCGTCTTCACGTCTCCAACTATACTGACTGTCACACACTTGGCGCACCTCCTGTCGCGCAGAAAATGCGCGGATTTTCCTAGTGCGCTCACGAGATGCGCAAGTGCGTATTGTAGGATCGAGCCATCACGCCACGGATTGCTCATAGGCTATGAGTCATAGCGTGATTGTTGCGCGTAATATCTGCGCAGCTTACCGAAGCATCGTGCATTTTCTGTGCGTGACACTCAGTGTTGTTGTAAACGCGAAGACGGCAAGACGCCATCTTGACTTAAGAAGGTTTCATAAGCAAATCTAGCCATATTCTAGAATTATTTATAAAGTAAGTTGTGCAAATCTAATAACATAAAAATTATTTTCATTTAATGCAAGGGTAATCGATCTATGTGTTGAATAAAAATACTTCAATTATAATTCTAGAACAAAGCTATATCCAATTATGGAACCTCCTTAAGCACAACAATGCCTTTGACGACAGGTTGTTGTTTTGTACAAGATACATGTTGACGGAATCCTGAAAGCAACTTCCAGCGTCAAGATTGAGTTCACATTGTCGGATTTCCAGCGTCCAGGCGCAGCTTCTAGCATCACGTCCAGTCAGTTAGGAAGTTATGTTGTTTGTCCGAAGTAAATTTCAATCTTGAAGCAAGTTAGAACAATTAACGTGAGTAAAATATGTTTCACTTTATATATTTTTATTATTCATACGCATGCAAGGTAATTTTTGTGGGTATAGTTATTATTTTTTATAATGTTGACAAAGTATTAAAAATATTATTTTAATAACATTGACAAAATATTACAAATTTGCACTGATTTAGATAGATTTATATATTTATTTACTGTTAGCCCGTGTTGAGTTTTTACGGGGAGTTCCGCCGTTATAATAATTACAATTCTCAATTGAATTAGACAGCAATCATTAAACTTACAATAAATTTACATACATATAGAGACTGTTTACCTTAATCAGCGCTACAATACGAATACTGAAGTTGTGAGTCACTCTTCTAATATCTATTAGATGTGTTATAACTTAGGGTCTCTAAATGAATGTCTTTTCCTTGAAGATTCAAACGCTTTACAAAATTTTAATACACTAAAAACAATTTGCACCTGTACTATTTACATATTTTTTATACATACCTATGCATAACATAAACATTATTTACCTTTCAAATTTGCACTGTAGTCACTCTATGGACACAGGAAGGGTCCCGTAAAAATGCACCTTTAACTGTATGCATATAATATTTCGCTTCCCCTTCTCTTGGGGCTACGAGCCAATAACGAGCCTTGAGATTGTCATGAAAAAGTTAAAAGGCTTGGGCTCTTACAGAGCTTGGCACTGCATCGAACTGTCTATATGATTCCAATCATTAGGCTGTAAGAGCCTTATTGAATCAAACTGTAAGAGTCTAATGAATATGCAAGCTCTTACAGTCCAATATTTCTCTCCATGTATGCTTTAAGAGCTGAAGAGAGATTTCTCGATGCCATTTGGAAGGCTCAATGCATTAATTCGATCGAGTGAGCTTGCGGAATTTTATTTTTCACGGTGTACGTATCAATGAATCGATGACGATTGCATCGTGAATATTTATCGTTGTATTCGAAGAAATATTCATTGAATGAGTACAAAGAGCTATTCTTGATCATAATAATTTTGATTGTCCCAACAGTTGAGTACTACAAGATTCTTACAAATTGTTTAATGGATGAATAATTTATTCTGCCTACACTCAGACGAAGCAAGCAACTATTTTGTTGTTTTGTTTAATCTTTAAACGCGATCGTTAAAACCATGCGAACATTAAGTATAGGTACAGCCAAAAATTTATTATGTATACGTCCACATATAATCGTCCATAAAAGAATAACGATCCTAGAAATCATAAGAACAATCAAACCATTTGTCAACTACCCATCCCCTCAAAAATAAAAATGAAAAAAAGATAAATCCGCTTGCACCGAACAATACCTTTTTATCTTCATCCACTGTACTAAAGGAACAAAACAGTTTTACTGCACAATAAACGTAAAAGAAGAAGAGCAGAGCACCATCGGCCAAAGAAATCCTTCAATGGGGTCCTTCAACGCCAGGAGTAGCAGCGCCAAGTCAAAAAATCAACACGCCCGGTTATTATACGCGTGACGCGCCATACCGGCACAAAGACGCCCAAACAGATGTCCGGGTCCGCTTCGCTTTTTTCCCATCTTCTTCCTTTCTCGCGAGCTCGTCTCGAGAGTCCCTCCGCGTTGATCCGCGCGAGGACGAGGTGACGTATTTCTTTTTCACCGATCGAGTTGACGCGCCAACAAGTGGCTCTCTGGAATTCCGGGGGTGGGAGAACGATAATATTTTCGCGGCGAAGGTAACAGGGCCGATGGGGCTCTGTTTGATTATTTATCGGAGCCATCGATGATGAATGAGACACAATCGCGAGTTTAACGACTGAGCCGGTCGAGCATTGGGAGATTCTGTGATCGAGTGCGTGTGCGCATATTTGGAATGAAATAGGCCTTTTTCAATAGTTGTGATATGTTGCAATGAAGAAAAATCTGGTAACAGATGACTGTGATGTTTGAAAGGACAAATAATTTGAAATCAAGATTGCATCAAGATTGTGTGAAAAAAGTTTCATCTATTTAATTTTTTATTTATTAAGACATATCATCTTGAAATGTATCTAAAGACAGATAGTCTTTAATACATCTAAAAACATACAGGATTTACATACAGTCTTCAATGTCACTCATAAGTGTATCTAAAGACACGTAGTCTTTTAAATCTCGAAATATACATAGTGTCTCTAAAGGCGCAAAGTATCCCTGAAGACATAGTCTTTAATGTCCCGGAAGACGTAATATTTCAGAAGACATATAGTCCTTTGGTTTTTTCATATATTTTAGTCATATAGTTTTTTGTTTTGTCTTTTAAGACATATAGTCACTAATATCTTTGGACAAGTATTGTCTTTCATGTCCCTAAAGACAAAGAGTCGTTAATATCTTTAATAAGAGTATCCAAAAATACGTGGTTTCTTAAATCTCTAAATACATAAAATGTCTCTAGAGACATATCATTAAATGTCTCCAAACACATAGTCTTTTAATGACACTAAAGACAGTCTTTATCGTATCTGACGACACAATATTTCTAAGACATATATTCTATATTACTTTTAAAGGCTTTTTTCTCTGAAAACAGTCTTTTATGTCTCTAAAGACGTATAGTGTCTCTTCAGACGTAGTACTTTATGTATCCAAAGACACAGTCTCTTATGTCACTAAACATGCAGTCTTATATGTCTTTAAAGATATATGATGTCTTGAAAGACGAAGTCTTGAACGTCTCTGAAGACAGTTCATTATGTCTCTAAAGTCTTTAATACCTCTAAAATTATAATTTTTTATATCTCGCAAGTCATAGTCTTCAATATTCCTAAAGTCGCAGTCTTTATATCTCCAAACACATATGGTGCCTACAGAGACATGGTCTTTAATGTCCATACATATAGACGTAATGTTTCAAAAGACATATAGTTTTTAATACTTTCAAAGGCATATAGTTTTTTTCTGTCTCTGAAGACATATGGGCACAAATGTACATAGAGAAGTATTGTCTTCCATGTCCCTAAAGACATAGAGTCTTGAATGTAACTAAACACGTTTTATTTTATGTCTCTAAGGATATATTATATTCCTAAAGACAAATTGCGTCTCTAAAGACATATAGTGTATCTAAAGACATATAATATGTTTAAAGACACATCATTTCTCTAAATACACATCATACAATGACTCCAAATACACAGTATTTTGATAGCAAAAAGTACATAATCGATATTGTCTCTAAGACATAATATTGAATGCCTCTAAAGACATAGTCTCCAATGTCTATGAAGCATAGTCTTTAATATCTCGAAAGTTATATTCTTTGATATCTTATAGCACATATAGTGTCTATAAAGACATAGTGCTTAATGCCCTCAAAGACATAATATTTCAAAAAGCATAAGGTCTTCAATGCCTTTAAAGGCATATAGTTTTTTTCTGTCTCTGAAGACATTCAGACACTAAATTCTTTAGAGAAATATCGTCTTTCAGGTCTCTGAAGACAGTCATATGGACACAAATGTATTTAGATACATATTTTCTTGCATGTTTCTAAAGAAACAGAGTCTTTTATGTCACTAAACACGTAGTTTTTTATGTCTCTAAGGAAACATAGTGTCCCTAAAGACATATTGTATCCTTAAAGAGATATTGTGTCTCTAAAGACGTATTATTTATTGACTCTAATTACATGGTCGTTAACGTTTCCAAAGACACAGTCTCTAATGTCACTAAACACACATTCTTTCAAGTCACTGAAGACATATGATGTCTTGAAAGACGAAGTCTTTAGTGTCTCTAACGATATAGTATCCAATATCTCGGAATTTATAGTCTTTAATATCTCAAAGTAATAGTCTTTGACATCTCTAATCCCATATGGTGTCTATACAGACAGTCTTTAATGTCCCTAAAGGCGTAAAATTTCAAAAGACATATAGTCTTATGTACCTTTGAAGGCATATAGTGTTTTTTTATCGCTGAAGACATTCAGACACTAATGTCTTTAGAGAAGTATTGCCTTTTAGGCCTTTAAGAACATAGTCTTTAATGTCACTTAACACGTAGTCTTTTATGCCTCAAAGACGTATCGTGTCCCTAAAGAATTATTCTGTCTCTAAAGACATAGCATGTCTCTACAGACATATCGTGTCTCTAAAGAAACCCTGATCCTATAACTATACCAATCTCGCAAAAAAAAGACATTTTTTAAATTAAATAAAAACTGTTCTTACCATTTTTCTATACATTTTGTATACCATGTATGAAATCAATACTAACATTAGGGTTCTCTCGTGCTAGTTTCGAGTTATACTAAATTTAAAATAATTTTCTATGTTTTTAGTATATCCATTTACCATAGATCAAGTAATTTCAAGGATTTGATATATTTTTGGTTAGTTTAGAAGTGAAAAAGCCTTCTAGGGTATTTCAACATTAAAAAATTTTATTTAGTGAATATTTTCAAAATTACAATAAAATGAGAAATAAAATTCCAAATTATTATCAAGTTGGGACACGTGAATAATTAGTTAAATTTAACATTCAAAGAACCTTTTCTAAATTTTAGAAAGTTTTAACCAAATTTAACCAAAACTCATGACTTAATCTCGCTGAACAAACCTTGCCTTACTTCACTAAAACTTTGGCAAAGTTTAAAAATTTCTCCCCGGGCAAGACACAAAATTTATCAAGACTCTCAGGGCCAAAATACAAACATTTCTGCACTTTACCTCCCCAAAAATTCCCAAGTACGCGCGTACATGCGTATCTGCATATTCATAAATTAAAGAGAAAAAGAGAAAAGAGAGAAGGCAAAATTCACGCAACACTGTCACGCGCAGGAAACAAGAGCGGCGAGTTGACGAGGACTAAAAGGCCCGCCGACTTGCCCGGGATCATCTCGGCGATCTCGTTTTTACCGTTTTCGCCGCATAATCTCGTCAAAATGCGCGCCGGGTCCCTCGCTCCCCATACATACCCCGACGACGACTTTGCGCCGGTGTACCCCCAAAAAACGGACCAATAAATTATCGAGGCGAGCGAGCGAGCACTGGCGTATACACACACACACAACGCGCGCTCGTACGCTGTTCGCGAAGAACAAGAGCCCCGAACACGATCGACGTACACGATCTTCGAACTACCCTCGCGCTCGAGAAAAAGTGTATAGCGATGAATAATGAAAGGAAAAAAAAACGATCCCGAAATATCAGGCGCATTTTCCAGGAAACGATCGCTCACGTATTCCTCGGGCTCGTCGTCGTGTTCCTCCTCTTTCCAGCAGGCCTCGGGCCAAACGTCACCCCCCCCCCCTTCCTCCGTCTCAACCATTTTTCTCTGCGTCGCGCACATCACTCGCTTTTTCCTTTTTGTTTTTTGTTTTTTCTTCCAAACGATCACGGATGCTACAGGCATCCAATTTCGTATTTATGAATTTTTATGCGCGAGCATCAGTCGCGGCGACGAGCGTACGCTGGTGATGGATAAAAATCGCGCTTGCCATCATCACCGCTACTGGCTTTTATTTTCATCGGCGTTACGATTACGCTCGATAATCAACGAGAGGACGGACCTTGACTCACCGGGCGTGACACTTTGGCGAAATTGCGCTTTCCGCGCATATAATTAAAAGCTATCCTTTCGTATTATAGTCACACGCGTATGCGTGTGTGGACAGGGAGCAGCCTCACACGGGCACTGACACGCATTCCTTGTAATGTATAATTAATTGGATTACAAGCAGAAGAGGATGCTTGTTGACGATGTTGCACGGTTTTAATTTTTTCGTCGTACAAACCCTGCATAAATTAGGTGTCGTGTCGAATGTATATACGTACATTTATTTATTTTTTTTTTATCGCGCTAGTGGCACTTCACGTTATAATAAAGACGTGCAGCCATCAATTTTTGGTAAATATAATAAGCGTAAGTGAAGGTTGCAGTGGGCGCATCGTAAAAATTGATGGTCAATGTCGTGTTTTACTTGTGCATGAGAATATCTGGCTGTTACAATAATAATATGAATAACTTTCTTTATTTTTCTACACAAGAGTCAGTGTGAAACTTACGTGTGACATTGTATTAACTGTGCATAAGGCATTTATATAGAATAAATTAACTATTTACTTACGTTTGATCGTAAAGAATTTATAAATCTGTCATTATTTTTATAGATACTTTTCTCCGATAGAAAAGCGTGTTATGAACGCACTTTAAGGATACACTGTTATGTGGTATAACATAATAAATAATGGTAACTACATACTATTTAGCGTAGGCCATTAATAATAATTGAAACACAGAGGATTAAAAACTGAGATACTTTTTTTAACCATGCCTACTTATTTTTCATAATAATATTGTTATGTAAAAACATTTCAAATGGTTAAATCTTTATTTCACCAATCACCATTATACAATCGATTTTTTATACATTCGAAGGTATATTTTGAATGCATGAAAAGATTCATTTTGTAGATTCACTTAAGTCTTATTTTGACAAAGTATCTAACCTATAAACTAATACACCTTATTTTGGCTTGGTCGTTTTAAAAAGAGTTAGAATAGGACTATTTATACATTTTATTAAAGAAGCAATTAAATCTTGATCTTTTTTAAGTTCAAATGACATATTTTGAGTTATACACTTGAAAATTATTGCTTTTGTAAACAAGCGGTTGAACATGGATAATGATTTTGAAAAAAGACTCATATTGATTGGCCATACTTGTATATGAAAGTCATCTTGTTTCTACACATGTAACATGCTACAACATCATCAAAATAGGAAATAATTTTATGATTGTTTTTATGGAGTTCAATTTTAGATTTATGTAAAACACTTTGAGGAAAATGACTTCATCAATGAAGTCAAGTTTTTAACCGTTCTTCATTAATTTATATTACTCTTTTCAAAAGAGAAAACCCGAATTTTTTCATACGTAAAGCAACCAGACCAGTTTGGAGTCCTACAATTCAGAATTCCAGCTATCGGTCTTTACCACCCAAATTGAACTTTTTTGCTGTGCATCAAAATCTCATGAACAATCATTTTTTTGGAGTAAAAATATATTTTAATTAATTGTTCACTCTTGTCATATTTGTCCAGGAGGCTTAAGAAAAGAGTTAAGGCAGCATTTAAGTTTTCTCCATCTATCCAAGCTCGACAAACACCCTATCTGAAGCAATATGTCTGAACATATTCTAATACCTTTCTAAATGAGAAAAGAACAAAAGTTTTGCATGGTGAGATATATAAGAATAATAACAATCATGTACTTTTGTGGGTGTCTTGTTTAAAAGGGTATAGAGAAGGTTAAATCTGATTGCTTAAAATGTGGTGTTTGTCAAAATTGTAAAGATTGAGAAAACTTAAATTCTCTGTAACTTTGTTCCTCAGCTTCCTAGACAAATATGACAAGAATGGAAAATTGTTCAGAATACATTTTTACTCCAAAAAAATGATTGTTCATGAGATTTTGATGCACAGGAAAAAAGTTCAATTTGGGTGGTAAAGACCGATAGCTGGAATTTTGAATTTTTGGACTCCAAACTGTTTTGATTGCTTTACGTATGACAAAGTGGATACTTTTTAATACTTTACACTCATGGCCCTACTGAAATTTCTCAGGTTAGAAAATTTTTCATCTCGAAATCTCAGCTGTAAAATTTCTTATACTTCAAAAAGCTATTAAATGTGAATTTCTGGTGTGGCTCATTGGTACTACCATCCAAACAATAATAAAAGAAAATGTTTTGAAGTATGTTTTATGTATTTAAAAAAAATAAGTTAATATATATATATATATATATATATATATGATAAGTATGTGACTTATGTTTAGTGTACTGTTAAAAAAAAACTGTGTCAATAATGATAAAAATATCAGTATAAATAAATTATTTAAAACTCATGAATATTAATGTTTTACCTTATTATTGACTTATTAACAACCTTATTAATAGCCTTATTAACATAGAGTATACACCTACTAGAATACACCATGACAAGCGTTGCATCTGCTACCCAAGTTTAATGCAGCAACTACACTATCTTTGGGCCTCTTCTGCTACAGTATGAGTTAGGTAACAACTGCCCTATCTTTGGTAGAGCAGGTACGCTAGTTTTCTCTCAGTGACAGGGCAGTTGTTACTGGGCAGGGTTACTGGGTTAGAATGCTTGGGATTTAGGTTATGTTGTTATTTTTACAATAATGCATTTACGTATTATATTATCTACTCGCCGTCTCCCGGGTTACTGGGTTAGAAAGCTTGGGATTCAGGTTATGTTGTTATTTTTATAATAATTGATTTAGTTATTATATTGTATTCGCTGTCCTACGGGTTACTGGGTTAAAATGCTTCGGATTTAGGTTATGTTATCGTTTTTATAATAATTCATTTAGTTATTATATTATCTACTCGCTTTCCCCCCGGTTACTGGGTTAAAATGCTTGGAGTTTAGGTAATTGGGCTTTTGTGGTTTTCACCATATAGCACATTTGAATTCCGCGCCTTATAGTTCATTGCAATCGGGAAAACTGTAGCGATGTAAGGAATAAGGTAAAAACTTGCTTTGATCAGCTATGTATTCATACTTTTACAAAGTTAGGTCAACATGTAGAAACGTGGGAAATCGTATGTAAATGTTTGCCCAACTTTACCAAACGTGAAAACTCGAGTGTGGCAAATTGTTAGTGGCAATCATTGGCCAACTTATGCCACCAAAGTGTTGCCAAGTTTGGCAAACGTGAGCCATTTTTACGTGGGTATATAACTGTTCTCCTAATACTAATCCAATAGATATAAATCACAAACCCGCATCTAAGAAGCTACATGAACACTTGGTAAACAAATTTCTACTTGCCGAGGTACCATTACCTTTTTAAAGGTTTTTTTTTCAGGATATAATGTAACTCGCACCCTTTGACCATCTCTTTCTATAACTACAACTCAAAAAGTTGATCTAGTTTATAAATGAATTGTTTAATTGCATACATAAATAAATAATACAAAATCGGAAATTCTTACAAAAATGAAGCAATGATCGATTATTATTCTGTTGATAAAAGAAATTTAATCCCCACCATTTTCCATCACCGCACACATTATACGCATACTCAAAAGACACGAAACCCCGTTCGGAACTCTCTCATAAACTCTAGATCCCATGCCCACGGTTCCCCGGGAAAACTTGATCCCCAACAGGACCCGAAACGCACGCATCTGTCCACCGTCTCTCCCATCACGCGCGTGAGATCATCCCCGTGCCCTCCGCCATCCTTATTATCCTCCTCAACCTTTTATACGCGCTTATGCATATATTGTATATCCACTGTAATAAAAAAAAAAGGCAACGCTTCGCCTACTCCTCTAATCCAGCTCGACAGCCCCCGAAGAGACGCGGCCGCGCCACAACGCAACGCTCGCCGCGTGGATCCGAGGGACGCGTCTTTCGATTAAAATCTCTCTCGTCTCGAAGAATCGTGAAAAAGGATCTACTCGCGTCTTCTTGCGTTTCAAGTCGGAGTTGTAGGAGAGCGGAGGTCCCTGTTTTTTACGTCCAAAAACTGGAGATCGGTGCGCGGGATAAAAAAAAGCGCGTGCCCGGCTGTAAAAGTTTGTATATGTGTATACGAAAAGCCGGCTTATCGGCCGGCGACGATCCGGGCACGCGCCCGTCAGGGAATTTTTTTTTTTTTTTTTTACCATTTTCCTCTCGTCTGTAACACGGCGCCTCTTTTTTGTTTTTATTAATAACAGGGAGAGAAGCCCCGCTTGGAATTCGGATGAATGCCTGAGTTTGTGCGTTTCGGGGACGGAAACATCTTTTATTTCACGGGACTGCACATCCACATACGTGACTTCGTGTGTGCACAAGAGCACACACGGGCTATGCGGGCAGGTATGCATGAATAGCGAGGCTCTGATGACCCTAGCTCGGGAAGTGTTTTGAGTTTTCCGAGTCACGTTGCCAACCTGTTGGAATAAATTTATTGATTTTTCTTTTTCTTTTTTCTGAGGAACTCCTGCCTCTCTTTTTTTATTACTACTGTTGATTGCCGTGTTGTGAAAAGATTGTGGTGAGTTAAAGTCAAACAAGTGGTTTCTACGGAAGTAGAGGTTTAGCGGGATGATATAATCTCTGATGTATATAGCTATGAGAATTCAGTTTAGGCAAGGAAGGAGAGATAAGATGACAAGAAATTGTTTGTTAAAAATAAAGACAGCTTTAGGTTATTGAAAAAATTGAAGGGGATGCCAAGTTGGTGAAGAAGATGGAGAAAATTAGTCTTTAAATTATAATCTGCTGAGCTCTGTTAACATATTTGTTGTTGCTTAAAAATAATTTCATAAACTCATATTTTATTAAAAACGATACTTATTATTCTTATCAAAATGTTCAGAAGTGTATACTAAATTTCAAATTAAGATGATTAGAAAAAATAAATAAATAATTAATGTTATTTGGAGGTATTTTTTTAATATTTATTTACTTTTATTCATAGAAATATTGGTTTCATATTTAGAAGTAACATACAATAATTTTGAAATGATCGGATACTACTAACATATTTTTTGTATTTCTATAAAAAATTCTGGTAATTAATTAAGGGTTATTCGAACTCACAAGTGAATATCATGAATCCCAAAATGCAATTTTTAAGCTTACAAAAATTATGTTTTATTATTCATTTATCTCATTAAAATAAAGTATTATTTTTTTTTTGGTGGAATCAAAAAACGAAATATTTCTCTAAAAAGTCTACTATGTTTCTAGACTTGTAACCTACTTTATTCATCCTTGTAAGTATCAAGTTGTAGCTTATATTTAAAAAATTCCATTTTATTATGATAAATTATTTACCAACTGGATAAATCAATCGTAATTTAAAAATAATTGTATGTCGATTAAAATTTTTTTTAAATAAATCCCACGAAGATAATTTTGTCGACTAATCATCCTTGAAAAGGATGTATCTTATCTTTTATACCTCCGAGCTACTTTCTACGTACAAAAATTTCTTCTCCTTTGGTCTATAATTATTCATACCATCGCCATGAAAAATGTTAATATAAATACCACCAAAGCCCCAAAGCCGCATGGACCGCACATGTGTGATATATATACGTGCCACCGTAAAAAAGATCATTCCTCCTCCGGTTGGTTGACTCCAAATGCACTCGAGTATTTAAAAGCTCATCCTTTTACTGTACACATCCATAGTCGCGCTACACATGTCGTCTCGTTCTCACGCGTATAAATACGATGACAGCGGATTACTCAGCATCCACCCATAAATCAACGATTTTCTAGCTTTCCAGCATTAGATGTTCAAAAAACCTCAGATTGGAGGAATAAACAACACAAAGAACTCCTCAGCCGGCGGTACGCGTCCGCCTGCGTATATATACCCTTTACCAAAATCACGGACCGGACGGTAAAGGAATTCCGCCTCCGGGTGAATCTCGAGCACTCGCGTTACATACCCATCGCCTCTCTTCCGAGCGCACTCACACTGCACACGACATCCCAACAGTTATCCGCCGCCCCGTTCCATTATATCATCGCTCGACAATGAATAAAGAGGCCCGCTTCTTTTTTCTCCCCGCGTCCGCAAGCACGTAAGCATAACGGGGCGATGATTTTCCTCTCCCTCTCTCTTCCGCTCGATACAGAGTCTCCTTTGAGCAAGGAGGCAGTGCAGGGCCGAAAGGGAGGCCCGACGCGAGGAGTAAAAAATAAGGAGCGATCCTTTGGATCCGCGGAGTAGTGGAGAATAGAAGGGAGACGCGGGTGATTTCCTCGAGGTAGCAGGGGCAGAGGGGGGGGGGGG
>JAPYYV010007653.1:0-13224 GCA_030522625.1 Copidosoma aretas | reverse complement strand
TTAGTTAATTAGTGAATACAAGCTTGTCTGATTTATAAATATAATAACAAAAAATGAGTTTACGGGTAAATGTGCTTTTATAAAAAATTACGTCATTGGACGATTTTTTTGGGCTATTTGGCCACCTCTCTGGGCGATTTTTGGGCTATTGGGCGACCTCTGTAGGCGATTTTGGTAGAAAACAATCTGGCAACCCTGGGTATACCACCTATCGTTGTTGTACATATTGTTCGGAGTGAATTGGATGAATTTACCTTTGCATAAGTATCGGGACTGAGGAAAAAGCAAGTCCCGTATTATGTAAGTATAATGTATTATCATATCGCATTCAGACTTGGGAATGATCAGTTATACCTTACGGTATAATTTTTTCTTTCCAGTATCGACCGAAATTTTTTCCCCTAAGAATCTATTTTCTTTGTTTTTTTTTCTCCAAAAAAATTATTCTCAATAGAATACTAAAAAAAAAATCTACCAGCTAAAAAAGTGCATTGTATGCATTGTCAGAAAAATGTTAGTTAATCTTGTTGAATTCGAAACATTTCCCAATCTAAAACCGAGAATTTCAGAAAAAAAATTCCTCGCCCGTTCCTTTCGAAAAGGCCACAATAATGAGGTTTCCGTTCAATCTCTCGAAAAACCAAACACTTCGCAGCTCGCGAGAATATACGGAGACATTCGCGGACTCGAGAAAGAATCGGTGACGAAGAAAAGCACTGAAACTCCAATCCGGGCGCGATAGCGTCAACGTCCGCTCGGAGAGATAAGAGCCCGTGGCGTATCATAATCCCCCCCTTTTTCTCCCTCCTCTTTGCGTTCGACTCACGCTCGAACGTATCTCTTTCCCCCCTTTTTTTTCTCAAACAAATTATGCTGCGCTCGGCTGCCGCGGTACGTCCCGGGGAAAGTCTCGTACGTACTGTACGCGAGAGAAAAAAAAAAAAGAGACTCCACACAGGTATCTGACTTTTTAATCTGTGACGGCGCCATTTGCATCCATGCATCAGCCGTGATCAGCGCTCCGATACTCAGTGATGTAATGCGTGTAATTTGTATTTCGCTTATGCGACCGCGCGTGTAATGGTACACGAGTGTCCGCTCTCTTCTCGCGACGACGACGGGAAATGAGCGCACTTTTTTTGTCTTCCGTTCGCGCATTTGACGTGGGTATTCTGTTACGAGTGTGACAGGATAATAAGTAGGTCGTTGGTAATCTGTGAATAGTCACCGCGAAAATCAGTGGAATCCCGATGATTTATTGTCACGAAAATAGACCTCACGAATTTCGAGTCAATCATAATCTAAATGTTTTTAAAACCAACTTTGCTCCAATCATCCGAAAATAACCAACAATCTCGCCACAAGTCCATCGGAATCCGTACCAACAGCATCACGTGGTTTCCTTTCAACCGATCCGTCAGAATTGTTTCATTATTAATAGGGTTCTTGCGTAAAATTTTCTTTTCAAATCAATTGGGTACATCAGGTAGGCTATCAAAAAATATTTGACATGGATTTTTTCTTTTTTTATATGAGTGAAAACTGACAAAGATATACCGTATGAAAGTTACGCGTAACGTCATACCTGTAGTCGATTATGCATTGGATTTTATACAGGTATGACGTCATGCAGCCCCCACTCCTGAACTCTGATACGCTCTATCTTTGGAAATTTTCGTTTGTATGAAAAAAGAAAAAATACGTGTCCAATATTTTTTGATCACCTACCTGACGGACCAAATGGAAATTTTCATGCAAGGACCCTATTCTACAGATTGTCGACTTCTTCGAAATGATATATTTGGTAACAATGTTAGACATACATTTTGCTGGAAAAATTGTTGATTTCATTATTATACTTATGACATCGTGCTCAACCGAATTTTTTCTCCGACTAAAAATTGTGTAATATATTTTTAGAGAACTAAGTTTATTAAAGAGAGTTCGAACGAATATTTTTTCTCTTTTTCAGTATTTAAAAATTTTTCTTAAAATTTTCTTCTATTTGCAATTAAATGCATTATTGTTCTTACGAAAAATTCTGGTAAAATACTAAGTACATGAAAAACATTTTATTTCTAGCATAAGTAATGCATTACAGAAAAAAAATTATATCGGATAATATCGTCTATAGACTTAATTTTTCTTGAATACTCTGATTTTCCAACCCGAATAGATCGAATGCTTTGTACAAAAAACAAAAGAAAATCACTCAACCAACACTTTTTACGTGTATCGTTGAATATTTACATAATGCACGTGCCAGTATTAAGATGTTTCTTTTTTATGAACCATCGAGACATTTCAATTTTTTTCCTACTCGAGTTTCATCCAACAAGAAATTCGATTAGGTGCGCAGTGGTTTCGTATTTATGCATAAGGCGAGAGCTTTTATTCAGATAAGAGATAGCGAGCGCAGCGTTGCAGTTCGAATTTCGAGCTCCTCGGTCGTTGCCAGCGTGTGTTGTAGGTCGACTAGATTGCCGACTGAATTTTAATTTATGCACAGTCGTGCTTTTTTCGACGAACGGTGTAGACATGTTTAATGAGATTATTCGAAGTTATATTTCGAATATACATATCGAATGCTGTAATTTAATTAAGATCCCGGTGTCGAATTAAATCAAGAAAGTTGGATTGACTTATGCGGTCGAGTATTTGTAATGAAAACTTTAATTGGGTCCGTATGTATGTATGGTGTTGCACATTTAATAAGATATTAATAGTATTCACCGATGGTCGTTATGATTAACAGGTGATTATCGGCGGTACGAAAAAAAATGTTGATGAAAAGTTTATCTCGTCAAGCGTGTAAATAATAAATTTCAATTATTCATGAGCTCTGGGATAAGCATTATGGGCAACGTGATATATTGTTTATCAAGCTAGTATAAGCAATGGGACGGACGTATCATTGTATATACAAATAATGCAATGGGTTATTTAAAAAATTGAAATATTTTTTTTTTTTATAGCTAATATTAGAATTTTCAGCACTTACTCGTACAATGTATTGTAGAAATGACATGAAACAAAATATGGAGTAGCCTAATTTAAATCAAATTTATTAATTATAATAATTATTAGCTATTGACAATGACCATTTCGTGTTGGTACGAATAAATTTGCGTTTGATGACGATTGCCATTATTGAACAATGTATTGTTCATTTAGACCAAATTTCACGGAAACGATGTGTTATTACAATTGATTCATAGATAATCATTAAAAAAAAGGAAATAAGTTATCAGTACCCATCGAAAGACAAATCCTGAAAAACTGTAGAAGACAACACCTAATTATAATTATATGAAATTTCACAGAACTCGCGTAATGATGTAAAATACGAAATGGACGATTTTTATGTCTTTTATCAATGAGATTGTGTCAGAGAAAGTTATAAATCAAACTGATACTGTAAGGGCCCTACTGCAAATATGGCCTGATGCTCTTGGTCCTCCTTAAAGCTTCAATTACGATTATTTTTTGTACATAATATTCATGACAGATTCAAATGAATAAAATTTATCGCGAGCGATTGTGGGCCCAATTTGTAAGACAGCAAGTATATTCTAGAATTCAATCGTTCGGTTGAAGTTTTGGTCACCGTTATTATTTCTTACACAGCTCCACAGTAAATATACCAAACTCCATGCATTATACAAGCAACATGACGCTATAATTATGCTCTCATCATCTGAAAATTGGCAAATCCCACTCAATTTTCGAATCGAAAAAAAATTACTCGCGCCAAAACAACATCGGACCCCGGAGCACACCGAACGCAGCAATAACCCTTCCAATCCTTCACGGACCAATCCACCGAGGTCAGAACAGCTCCCGGATCTAGAAACTGGAGCCGCCGGCTCGGCAGCTCGCAGCAGGCGCCGCGAACGAAAAGGCGGACAATCGTATAAGACCGTAATATACTCGCGACACGTTAATTTTCGCGATCCGAAAACAAAAAAGCCGCGCGTACACCTACAACAGGCGCTAGATAAAATACGACCTTCTCGCCCACCTATACAGCGCGACGACAAAAGACTCGCGCTGCGCGCGGGAGGGCGTCTGCCCGGTGGAGTTGCACCGGGGGGGGGGGGGTTATAATAATACGCGCGTGTAATACACGCATAATATACTACACTAGCTTCTATCGTACGTGAGCACGAAGTTGCGCGGTAAAAGCGTGGAATAATAAAGACTGTCTACGATTCAGGTCGTTATATCCTTGCGAGCGGTACTCCTTCGCAACTGTATCATACATGTATATCTTGGTTTGCATTCCTCATATGACTGTGACTTGCTCTATAATCCTGGTGATCAGTGTAGGTATATGGGTAAGCATGAATGATACGTGGCTAAGTTTTGAAGCAACGGGCTATTCGATGGAAAATACTAAGCCGGCTTATTTAGGTCGATACTTACGATCACACGATAAAAAAAAAATAATATCGTCGTATCGAAATTGTATTAATATAATTTTATCATTATCATATAAATACAAAAGTTTTTGCGCGAGATAGAATGCCAGTGATACCGATGCAACCCTAAAACTCTCTCAACAATGATAGCTGCGACCCACATAATACGTTGTAGTCTAGCCATATTATAATGTATTAATGTATAATGTGCTAATGGTCGATCGAGGTCCACAGATCCACCCTTTTTCATTCAATTTATCTTAACCACTTAAGCTCGATAAGCAAGGGTGGATAACCTGAATCGTTGACGATCAATTTTTAGTGACAAATTTTGACAACGAATATGAAAATTCAATTTTTTGCTGCGAAAAAATTGTTTCCATATCCTTCATCCAATTCTAATGTAATTAGTAGAGCGTTTGTCTTGAAAGACTTCAAAAGTCTTTATGGGTCTCAAAACACTCCGATGAAGTCAATGAGGGACTTAAGTCACTGGATGACTTCTGAGGTCTTTTACAATCTTTAAAAGACTTTCAAAGTCCCATCGCAATGACTTTAAGAATATGCAGCCCCTTGCCTACAAATGTATACAGAAGAGCTCCTGGTGATGCTCTGTGCCACGAGAGCGCAAGAGGCTCTCAGCAGTTGCGCAAGACCTCAGACCTCTTGCCAGCTGTGATATCGGTCAGCTCGAAAACTTGCCATGACTCTATTATATACTTACGTGTCTCGCACTCTTCCATATTACATGCATATATGCATGCTTTACACGTGAGGGAGAGAGTCACGGTTGCCAACGGAGGGGGAAGCGTGCGGGGCTCATAATTCATGCGAAACGCGCGACTATAGTCCCCGGTGTAAATTAACATCGGCATCGGCACGGCGACGCCGTCGATGATGTTGACAGACACCGCGGCCCCGCGGCACTTCGAACACTTAATTATGTTGGTATAATATATATCCGCACTTGTATTATTCTCAAGCGCGACGTACACAAGGGGAGGATCGCCGAATCAAGCAGGGCTGTACGAATTACACGCGTATCGTACTTCCCTACAGTTGGTAAACTGAGCACAAAGATGGCGTACTGTAGCCAAAAGAAAATGGCGTCGCCGACGCACACGCTTACCAGAAGTGACGACAGTATCGGGATCTTTCATGTGCAAGCTCAACCACGAGAGGGCAGAACACCCAAACAGCCCTGTCATGGCCGCTCGCTAACCTTCTGCATCGTGGAGGTTGGCACCTATGACGTGCAAAAATTAAAAAATTCAAAAACTTCAATTCAAACTTTTGATCCCCGATGACTTGACAGACCGAGTTTTTAATCCCTAGAAACCTTCAAAACCAAATTCCCAAATCCCTCTTATCCCGGGGGACAATCAGTTAATAATTATTAAGCCTGATTTTGTTAATTAACTGTCCCCCTGGACACAAGGATTGAGTATTATAAGGTTAAAAGGTTTTAGCAGTTCATAAAATAGACCTGTAGGATCATATTGAAGATTTAACCCGGCCTATTCGGTTGTAGAGGAACAAAAATTTTTATGAGGATAATTAATGTGTAAGCTCCACCGCTAAGGGGGCAGCAGGGCAAGCAGTCTCAACCAATCACGTTCAATGTATCTTAAAGCTCTTGAAACATGATTGGTCAAGACTTCTTGTCCTGCTGCCCCCTTAGCCGTAGAGCTTGCACATTAATCATCCTCATATGTACTCAGAAAACACATGTGCCAACTGACATTGTACAGGTGGGATATTGACGAGGATATTGACGACAAATGTCCATCGCTAAGACGTCTGACAGATATCAGTTATCAAAATGATATCATTTCGACAACTGATATCTGTCAGACATCTTGGCGATGGACATTTGTCGGCAATATCCCATCTATGTGATGCCAGTTGTCTCCTGTGTTTTGTGGGCAGGTTAGCGAGCGGCCACGACAGGACTGTTTGGGTGAGCTAGCTGCCCTCTCGTGGTTGAGCTTGCGCATGAAAGATCCTCATACGGTTTGTATGTACACTAGACGGAAAGATATTCGTGCCCCGCTAAGTTTAAATTCACCAATGAAAGGGGTTACGCAGGACGACCAGCCAATTAGAAAATACCTTTTCAAATTTCGCGGGGCACGAATATCTTATCCGTCTAGTGTACATAGTACGTGTTGTCGTGCCGACATCCACGCCACACCAAAGTCAGAGGGCACAACGTATCACATGTATTTGTCACTGCGACACGATTTTTTTTTTTTTTTGCTACGGTACGCCATCCGTACTGAGTTCACCGTTCACACCGCGGGGCCCTCAGATATTTCGCCCGACGCTTGGCCCTAAAATATACTCACTCCTCGCGGGGGCGAGTGTCCAAGGTGCGCATCCTATGGCATATACAATCGGTGTCTCCAGTCGTCCTCCTCCTCCTCCGCAGCTGTCAACGACACTCGACTCGACTTCGACTCACCCGGGCGTCCCAAGCATCAGCAACGCCGGCGCGTACAATGTACGTGGATCTCAGCGAGGGTACGGTTACGCGCAGCAAAACTGCCTCCCCCCCCTACATGTATGTCGGTATATATGTGTGTACGATGTCGAGTGCTCGTTGTTGTTGTTGTTGTTGTTGTTGCTGTTGTTGCTGTTGTTTCCTCCTCTTTCTTCTTTTTCCTCTCCTGCGCGGCTCTCCCCTGCAGCAGCAGCAGCAGCAGCGGGACGAATTCGATCTGCCTCACGTGTTCGCGCGTTTTTACAAAAGTCCCGTATGTACATATATATATATATGACTCGCGTACGACAGCTGGTATATGGTACAGGTATGTACGTATATATACGACGGGCCGTATTTATGGGCGACGAAATTTAGATTTACCGCCGCGTCGGGGGCTGTGTTCGGTGTTGCCACCCCCCCCCCCCTCTCCGGACGCTGGGGTGTCTATACTGTCTATAAGGCGTGTAGGAATTCGTCAGCTGGAATTCTCGGGGGGTTGTAATTCGGAGGATCCTTTGTCCAATGGTTTTTGATAGCGCGGGGTATAATACGGATGTTGTTGTTGGTTTGACCGGTTGTGCGCACGTTTTGAGCCGTACGCAAAAGTGCAGTGTAATACTTGTTTGTTCGAAGCACGAGATACTTTTGATTGGGCCTGTCGGCTGTTAATATGAGATTTTTCGATGCAGGGCAAACAGCGGACGGTGACCATTCGAACAAAAGTTGTTTTCAAAATTTGAGAAAAGAAAAAGTTGAAACAAGCTATGAAATTAGCACGCATTAGACGTGTTTTTTTATTGAAAAACTTTTTATTTCATATTTGCATGACTAGGTTTTTGTACATTTAACAGCCTCTGTTTTTTCCTTAAGGCGTATTTCGGTATTTTGAAACGTTGTGAATTTATTTTCGGCGATCTTCATGAAAAGAGCTGCATTTAATACTCGCTCAGCAATGGCTATAATTCACGCCAATATGTCAGTTCCAAGTGTATTGGCTAAGATCAACTTTGTTCTTTCACTTCTTATTGTAATGTACAAAAATCTGGATAGGCGGAACAAATTCCGGGATGTTTAGGGACAAATTTCATTTCGAGTTTTGGCAGCCTTACTTTCAACCTTGACGCTCCGACAACTTCAGAATCATGTGGATTGTGAATAATTGTCAGATCACCCGGTATTCTCGGTGCATCAGCTCATAGGTATATTACTGATCGATTTCTGATCCAACTTTCATATTTACGCGGATCGACGCCCCATGAATTTGCACAGTCATACAAACGCAAAATCAACGACTGACCCGGCCAGATATAAGACGTTTTTTCGATCCTACGTGTACATCATACGTATGCATGAAAATTCAGGCATAAATCTCGCGACCCTCGACACGATCTGCTAATCGGCTAGCCCGTACTTTCATACACCAAACAAAATAATGCTCGAAAGAATTTTCCAAACAAGCCTATAATATAATACACTTCCTGCATGCGCGCGTTGCGTGCAGCGCACCGCGCAAATATTTGCGCATCCAAAAGTGAACGACTCGGAGAACCGGCGCGTACGACCCGAGTATCCGAGTTTTTTGACCCGCTCGGCGCGAGAGGAAAATGGGGGGGAAAAAGAAAAAACAAACAAACGGGCTCTCGAGTTTTCGTAACGACAATTATTTCCCGAGCACGCACACGCACAAGAGTTGCGTCCGCCGGTTCGTTCATCTTTTTCCGATCGACAATCAAGGCCGTTCGTTCAACTTTGCCGGGAGTAACAACAAACGCGTATCGTCATCGCCGAGCAACGATTCGCACGGCCCAAAGGCGTCTCTCTTTCACGCGGATCGTCACCCCCGCGGACTCGCGCGATCCCGCGAAAATTCGATCACCCTCGGCGAAGAGCACGCACGGACGCGTCGGATCACGTGTTTTCCCTGGATCGCGTTTGAATTGCAGAGCCCAGGGGGGAGGGGTTTCGACGCGGCCGTATTGCACGTACGAGCGAGCGAGGAGCGCGATTGCACCAGAGCTTACATGTGTACACACCGTGGCGAGAGACATCCCAGAGTCACTTTGCAGACATTATGGTCACACGGCGCGATCCCGCATGCCCACATACCCGTATTACATACGCTGCGGTCGACGCCGGTGCTGTTACAGTAACGCCTTGTGCACAAGGCGTGCACGTATAGTATGGAATTTACGCGGGAAGGCCTGATAGCCGAGGGACGCGGATCGAAGCGATGATCGGAGTCGCGCGCACAGGTACGCAGCCCCGCGTACCCGCGCACGTATCGTTGGGCAATGCAGAGCAGCCGAGACGCGAATGTACGTAGTGGCGCGTGCGATGATCGTAAATTCGGGGGCTCGATTGTCTCGCGGGTCGTTGCGCGCGTGAATGTGGTTATCGCATGCGTGTATAATAATGTGGGAGAATGATCGGTTATCGTCAAGATCTTTAGCATCGCCGGGGGATTCGATGTTGGCGCCGGTTCGCAGTGTGCGTTTGTTTTGCCTGGAATGCATCGGTGCGAGGAGTTTGTGTGATTTTGAAATGTGTGCGAGAAAAACGCTTGATTCGTACAAGTCTGAGGGTATACTCGATACGTGGAAAACAAGTGGTGAATCAATCGTACAGTCACGCGTGAGAAAGTGAAGTTGCGGTGTATATCTGGCGATCGATATGGTGCAGTGGTGTGATCCATATGAGCTGATGATATGGTGTTGCGTCGAACGAGACGGTCGGTATGGTAAATCTAACTCAACTTAAGTTTCTACCGTATGGTTACGTGATAGGAGGATGTATCGCGTAATACTTTTGTCAATAACGTTGCTTTTACGGCAATGATGGAACTGGCGACGTGCTTTTTACGATGCATCCTCGTGTCCTGGAATTCTTACGACTTTTTCAGAGTTTCCGATTCAATACACTTGTCACACTTTTTTCATGAATACAGCAACTGTTGATCTGGTTCGACTCCATTGCTGATTTTTCATCCAATAGCTTTCAGAACCACAGCCAAGTTATGCTTGCGATTCATCCATATTATGGATGTTTCCCGAATATCAATTACACTATACTCAACCCGCCTTCGACAAAACGAAATATCTTACAATTAATGTTTTCCAGACAGCACGCATAAAAGATCATTTTTAAGAATGCGGAGGACCTGGAAAAATTGTACAATACCAATCGATCGAACGATTCGAATCCCAGAATCGTGTGATAATTTGTCCTTCCATCAAGTACCCGACGCAAGTCGAACCACGTGTACTGGTGACACGTCCCCCAACAGCCGTTAATATACACGTTTACCTTTCTTTTTTTTTTTTTTTTCAAACTGCCTTTGTTACCTCAAAAACCAAACTTTCGCAAGTACAATAGGTATCACCCACGCGCAGCCACTCCTCCAGCAGCATCACGAAACTGTAAGAGACGCATTTCTGCACTACTGCGTATAGATCACATCGAAGTGAGTCGAATGAACTTTTCGCTCCCCCCGATCCTTCGCACGCGAAATTCAAGAGCACCGCAGTGCCAAAACGCGCATCGACCTGTACAGCTTACACGCGAGCGGCCCAAGGCCAGCGAAATCTCGATCGCAGCCGCGACGCCATGCACGGCCTGCACGCAGCGCGAGGGCATCATTAATCGAGCCGCGGCGCTCGTTGATCGTTTCAAAACGCGCGCGCCGACGCTCGATCGTTGCGCAAATGGCGACGATTACGCGGGGACGCCTCCGACGAGAGACTCGGACCGTCGGCTGTTTTGTAGGTTATGGCTGTATGGTTTCTGCAACGCGAACAATTTGGCTCGATGAACTTGTTACTTTCATGGCGCGCGATCGCCCCGTCACGAGTACGGTTTGGAAGAATAAACGCGAGGCGGAAAGTCCGACGACTCGCCCGGTATTTATTTTGTGAAATCACTTCGATTCGTCGGTTATGTCTGTTTGAGCTGAAACTGCTGCGTTCCGTTACAACCTGTCGCGCGTTGAGAGACGCTAATTTTCAACTCGATCGTCTTGACAAATATTTTCGCCATCCGTATTTTGGCTAAAATCTTGAGAGGAAAAACGTTGGATTTGCCGATCGCTCGACCCCGAGAGAGACAAGATGGGAGAGAAAAACGCTCGGCCGCGCCGATCGCGCATCGGACCATATCAGCATCGTCGCACGGAACGGACGTTATTTTCGCCGCCGGCGCGGAAAAGAGTTTGTCGCCGCGCCAAAGAGAGAGAGAGAGAGCCGCGAGGGCGTGTGAACGTCCGCCGATCGGCCCGTCCAAAAATATCGGTGCCCCGCGCCGGCCGTGCGTATGTGTGCGCGCATTCACGCGTACACGCGGCTTTCGCCGTCGTCGTTTTGCTAATCGTTGCGAGATTTATTTTCGCCCGGGTCGTTCAACGAGCCGGCCCGAGAAAAATCCCTCGTTGTGTTCGAGTGTCTGGTTCGCAGGTTTTTCATTTCGTTCGAGTTTCATTCGCCGTGGAATTATGACGACTGATCGATTGGTCAGAGGATTTTTATAGCCGAGCATGTATGTACAGTCGCTCTCCAGCGAGCGAGCGGGTGTGGAAGAATGGATGCTCCGTGTGTTGAAATTTCATATTTGTGCCAAGACGCGGCAGGAGCGCGGTACGTTGAGAAACTGAAATGGCAATGCGTGAGGACGATGTGGAACGGATTGGAACGAGCGGATGAGCAGTACTCGCGATTCGGATTTTTTTATTCAAGTAGCTGGGTCGGTTAGGTTTTTTCGATCTGTAAAAACATAATGTTCCGATTCTCGTGGAGATGAATAACGAGGAAAAAAGGAAAACGAAAAAAAAAAAAAAATACACGAGCAACAGCTCGATAAGTATATATATATATAGGTATTCAAACATTGCATCAAAAGAAATTCACGCAATAACACGCTTCTATCGAGAAGAGGTTGGATAGTTTATGCTGTTTACTACCTTCACTATTTGACAGCAGAAACACTTTCCCAAATTATCTAGTATTTTATGCAGAAAACTCCTTTTTCTACAGCAAAGAGCACACAAATATCCAAGCTTAACGAACTTTCTGGGAAGTTCTATAAAAAACTTGCGTATATTAATTACTATGATCAGGCATGAATTCTCATCAGGCACGTTCATACAAAGTTGATTTAAAGTCGAACTTCTCACGAACTTGATCGAAATTTTAAATTTTTCACACGAGTTTTCACGAGCGTAAATGTGGGAAACCGATCTGAATATCGTACTCACCAAAAAGCCCGCAAACATTCCGCCAACGCAACGGTGGCGTTGAAATGCAAATTAATTTCTCCGTCTCCCTCCCCCCCCCCCCTGGTGGACCGCGAAAAACCACTCACATACACCCCCACTCCCTCATACCTAACGCTCAAGAACGTGGCCATGCAAACAGGGGATGGGCAAAATACGCATTTAATTACTCAAATACAAAATTAAATACAGCATTTCAAGATAATTCGTTTCAAAATACAGAATTCAATAAATGCGCATTATTACAAATACAGTATAGTTAACGATAAACATGAAAATAAATTTAAAACCATAGTTTCCTGCATAAGAATGAAATAAACATTGCCGACAGGCAATGCACGGACTACTGACCATCCGACAACGTATATACTTACACGCCAATCTGCCAATGAAGTTGTGCGACTAGTATAATATTTTGTCTTTCGCACAGCAATGGCCTGATAAGCGAGTATACGAAATAGTGTGTAAATAGGTACGCCCGTAAAGTATTGCAGTGCGAAGACAAAATTTTGCTCAATCGCTCGATCAGTAAATCGGCAAGTATAACGTCTTGCCCATAGTTGAGGGAAAATCCCTCAAAAAGATCAATTCCAGGCTGTGTTGAAATATCTTTTGAAAAAATGATATCCTCGATATTTGCACTGTATTTCGAGAAACTGTGTGAAAAAATGCGAATTCAAAAATCCTCAAATATTGAGATGTAGGATTTACAAATGCTGCCTTGGATACCACACAAGTCAAACGCTCGAAATTGCATTCAAAATCCTCATCCGGCCGTTAAAATAAACACGCCCATCCCCGCAGATGGCTCTATGTAAACGTGGAACCTCGGCGCTCTCAGGTGAACGCACTCCGCGATCCGTGCAACATCTCGCGGTTCGGGCGTGTATCATAGCCAGCAACGGAGCAGGAAAAACCTGGCGAGCGGTCCAGGGCCCGGCCGTGACCTTCCCGCCGCGGCGAACGTACATCCGAGGACCCCGGCGAGGGCGCCGACCCTCTCTCTTCTGCCCACACCCACGCGCTCGGTCGCGCGTCACCGGTGCGAATGGGGGGGG
>JAPYYV010007652.1:0-14735 GCA_030522625.1 Copidosoma aretas | reverse complement strand
TAACTGATTCACCCATTGAATCACCTGATATTTCTCGCTCTGCTAGGGTTCATGTTTACTCTACCAGAGGGCGCACAAGCTTGCTTCCCATCGCGAATAGTCATTCCATTCCTTGTCCTTAACCAGCGCTCCCAAAATCCAAAATAGATGGACCAAGAGTCGAAACGATTATCATTTTAGCTTCATAGTTCATAGTTATCATGGACTGTCATAAAATTTTGATGCTTCTAACCAAGTATGACGATGGTAAGAATTGTTATCAGTTTAATAATAAATTTCTATGAGAAATCAGAAACTGTAAGTATCATTCATTATTACAGCAATTGAAGTCCACGATGACAAATTGAAAGAGATCTTAGACACAGCATGTTTTTTCGTTCCAGACAATATTCGATGTGAAATAAATCACCATGATCAAACTGACACAGGGTAATCAAAATATCAAAGCTTGATAAAATTATGAATGAACAACTGACTATAATCATCTCATTTACAGGTGGAAGTATCTTAAACTACTTTTACATGTTATTGTAAATTTTCTTGAAACTGAATTAGGTGTTGAAAATCCTTTGGTCAGCGTAAACCAGCTTAAAATTCTAAAAACAGCATTTGAAAGTGCAGGATCCATAGGTATCATCCCAGCATTATTTCCAAACATCAGAATTCACATGAGTTCTATTCGTCCCAGGATATTTAAAATAAATCTTGATAACGATGTATTGCAGGTAATTTTTTTAAATTTAAATCCATTCATCTGATGTAATCTAGCAAATGTAACATAGTAATGATTTACAGATGCACAAAAGACTGACCCACACAGTAGAAATATTTTTACAGTGTTTTGCTAATGATGCCTTGAGACCTGCTCTGATACCTCAATTAGGTTGCCTGCTAGCAGGTCTATTGCAAATATCACATGCACCATTAGCAAAGCCTGTTGATGATGATAGTACAACTTCTAGTGATACAAATTCAAGTTTTATTATGACCACAGAACTGTATGACCCATTGAAAAAGGAGCAAGATTGTTTTCACCAGAAACTACAAGAGTTTATAGAAAGATGTCCGCAATCGACGTTAATTAAGGAATTAATGGTGATGTTAGGTGTGAAAAATAATCCCAAATGGCTTCAAGGAAGCATTCGAAATTATTTGACAGACAGGATTATGCAGCCAAACGGCATAGGGGCGATAACAGTAGCGATTTGTGAAGATGTTTCTGATGTTGGTAAATGCTGGGATAAATTGGATGTTACTGCAAGACTCATTGCCGTATCAGGTGGAAAAGATGCAGAAACGTATTATAGTTCTGTTTGCTCCCAGGTAGTAACATAGCTTCAGCAAAGTTATTTACAAAGCTTTTTTTATTTATTTCCAATTTTATTTATTTTAATAGATTGTAAACTACCTGAATTCAAAAGACAACAAGCAAGCAGTGTTTATGACAAACTGTTTCATTAAGGCCCTGCATGATCATGATCCAGGTATGTGTGATGAAAAAATTATGCGTGTAATAATGAAACCATTTCAAATAAAATCTAGTAGTATGACGAAGCAATCAACTGTAATTCAAACTGAGGAAGAAGTTTCTCACTGTATTGAGAACTTGTGCAAACTGTTCATCACGGCTGATGCCGATTTTAAATGTCTGCCAATAGATTTTTTAACAGTTATTGCGTTGCCGTTATTTTACCTTTATGTAAGAACGTATAAAAGTATTTATGTTCATCGTAGTCATATTCGTCAATTGCTTTTGAAAATCTTCGAACGTGCACCAACAACAGAAATATTTTCCACATTTTTAAATCACCAAGATGATGAAAAAAAATTTGGTGAAAAATTAAACTTTCGTTTCGGAGTCAGTGGAGGAATTGAAATAATTTTAGAGGATATATCAACAAATTACGAAGAACTTGCAGATTGCCTTTTTGATTTGGTTTCGAAGGATAGATCTCTGTCCTTCAATTTATTTTCATATTTATTGAAAGTAATGCCAAAACTAAACGATGCTTCAAAAGATGTTCAAAGGGGCAAACTATTAGAGACATCAGAAGACATGTTTGAAAGAATCGAGAAACAACTTACAGCTGTAAAATTATTAACGTTGCTGTCCAGTTCTACTTTGGTGCAAGAAGAACAAGTAAAGAATCCCGAACCACTGTTAGAATTTATAAAGTTTTATTTTTGTAAAGTCGCTTCCAGCTTGGAAGATGAAGAATCGTATGAGCAAGATGTTAGCATGTTATATACTAGTTTAATGTTGATTAAAGTTATGCTGACAGACAAGAACGTCGTGCAATCTTGGGAAATATTTGAAAACTTTGTTACTTCGATCAAAAAGCAGTTTGATATAACGAAAATTCCACCACATCTGGTTTCGATTTTAGATGAAGTGGCAACGATAGTGAAGAAGAAGGGTAATTCTTCCAGGAGTTATTACGATTTATCGGCTGATAAACATTTGAACGAGTTCGATAAAGCCCTTGCTGATCTAGCTGATCCATTGCTTCCAGTCCGTGCACATGGAATCATATGTCTTACGAAATTGATCGAGAATCGTCACCTAGAAGTTAAGTCTAAAGAAGACTTCCTTCTGTGCTTATTTCAGGTAAATCAATAGAAAAACATGACTTTTGTCAGTGTTTATAAACAACCTTATTCCGTCTTTCAGAAAAATCTTGATCACGAAGATTCATTCATTTATCTTGCTGCAATCAATGGAATTTGCGCTCTATCTTTCATGTTTCCAGATAAAGTTATTGAAATCCTAGTTCAAGAATTTATTGGTCTCACACAACAGACAAAGAATCGCGATGTGGCACCCGAATCGCGAGCTAAGCTTGGCGAAATTCTGGTGAAGACAACGAGGGATCTAGGTACGAATTCATTTATATTTTCTATTTGTCAACGGTTACCGAAAGTAAATTTATGCTGTTTTTAGGTGAAATGATACCGAAATATAAAACTTTGCTGATAAATGGCTTTTTGTGCGGTACCAGAGATCCCGATCCTCTAGTGCGCGCCTCGAGTCTTTCTTGTCTCGGTGAACTTTGTAAAATGATGGGTTTCAGGCTTGGAAACTTAATAATCGAGGTAAATTCAACAATATTTATATTTATTCCTGCCTTCATACCCATAACGCAATATAACAATCAAAATGTATAAACAATTTTCTGCAGATTCTACATTGCATTGGATGCATTGTAAAAACCGACAAGAACGACAGTTGTCGACGAGCCGGGGTTCTTGTAGCGACGCTACTGCTGAGAGGTCTCGGAAAAGACGCCCTGGTCGAGTTGGGAGGAAATCTCGTCACTCTCTATCGCAGTCTCAAACATTTGCGCGACAACGATAAAGATTCGGTTTTGCAATTACACGCCCAGCTGGCTCTCGAAGAATTCGATGATATTGTACAACAATTTTTGTTTGCAAAACCAAAACTAGAAAAAACGATTTTTTTACTTCCAAATTAATTAAATTTATTTGTTTATAAAAAAAATTAAAGGAAAATTTAATCTAATTCACCATTTTCCACGACAATTTCTACTAATTGACACCATCACTTGAATTTTATCAAATTATTATCTACTCACGATCCATGATTAACAAACAAATATACAATTGACGATCTACGCGCGTGTCAAGACACGCCATCTCTCTGTACAAAACTTTTTAGCGTATCAGCTGATTTGACGCGCTTCAGTAAAATATAGTATCTTCGGAGAATGCTCCTGCCATGCGAATGCCATCCCTGTGAAGACTTATGTAGAGACGCTGTGGCTGTAACGAAGACGAGGGCGTAGGACGCGGAGCCATCGTTCGAAGAATGAATTCCTTGGCTGTGGGTTCAGAAAACTGTTTGAATTTCGTATCGAACGACGAAGATTCCGACTCGCCGCTCATGCTGTTCGTCATGTAAGCAGCCTGTTGAAAAATTCTCGTAAATACACTTGTTTTGTGAGTAATTGTTAAATTTTATCGCAATAAGCGTGTTTATTGAAGATAATACCTTCTGAGCGTCGGAAAACATCTTCGAGATACGGGCTCCGATGGCGCCTCTGGGCCCCTTTGGAACAGGAACTTCTCTGCTGTGCATCAGCTGGCCAATGAAAGACGTCAAATCCTTGTCCCCGTTGCCGTCGGTCAGCTTCAGTCGCAGCGAGTTGAACTGGGCTATCAAACTCTCGATGCTTTCGATCTCGTGAACAATGTCCTGTAACGTTTTATCACCCCGGTCGCGTTATTGCGGATTCCACGGAGGCAGAAGCGCCCAACGAGTCATTAGAAAGCGAACCACATGACGTATCTGCACGCTTGTAATGCAAGATTATGTGAAATTTTGTTGCATTCACGCGCGTTATGAACAGCAACAACGGCGGCGGCAGCGAGATGTTGTAATCCTAGCACCGCAGCTTGGAAGAAGCCATGATAATTATGCGAAAATTACATGCGCGCTTTCATTATCCGGCGCACAATGCTACTTTTCATTACTTTGTAATAACAATCGCATTGCGTGCAATTTCAATAATTTCAAATTCAAAACGCAAGAGCGGTTGAGAATAACAACGCGGTAATCATGCAGCACATTCAAAAATGAATCGTGGGACGGAGGAAAGGGGCAACAATGGGAACAACCAACATCACCTCGTAGATCTGCATCTTTTGGTGAATGGGTTTCGTGGCGAACTGCAGCCTATGGTGGATGGTCTGGATTATGCTGGGCAGGCTCGTGAGGGCCTCGTACTTTTGCTCGTGGAGGGTGACGAGGGCGGCGTGCGCGAGGACGGGCATGAGCAGCTGGGCGAGCTGACCGAGGCGCCGGGAGGCTAGATAGTGGAGGGCCTTCTCGGCTTCCCGGGTGTCGTCGAAGAGGCGCTTCTGCCGGTGAGCCGGGACAGGCTGGGCCGACTCCCAGGTGCTCGACCACGGGTTGTTGTCGATGAGCATGCGGGCCGACAGGCGACCCCGTGGCTGGCCCCACTCGTCCTCCTCCTCCTGGTCGTCCTCGATCCAGTCCCGGGGCGAGTACCAGCGGATAAAGTCCTCCAGCTGGCCGCTCGGGTTTGCCGCCTGTTGGAACGAAAAATGACGGTTTTGAAATTTCACACCACGAGTAAGAAGGAGGGTCGGTCAAACACCGACGAACTTGTAAGTATATGTTATGATTATGTTGCGTTTCCGAAACATGAACAACAGCGTCCCGCAATCCGCATTTGAAAGTCGCTCAAAGCTCAAACAGAATAGGCGCGATTCAACGAAATTTAAATCATGTATACAACTTTTACCGAAAAACCTGTCGATCTTGTCGGGATCTAATTCAATGCACGATATTGTTTGCACTTGATGCGCCAAATAGTCGTGCCCCAAGTCGATATTTTTCCTCACAAATATAGCCGAACGAAGCACTGCATTGGAATGAAAGAGACAAAAAAGAGAATCGAGAGCCCCAACCTTGAACGACTCCATGTCGGAGAGCAGGGAGGCGCTCATGAGGCGAGCGCGCATCTCCGAGGCGGTCTTGTCGGTGCCGAGCTGCATCATCACCTGGGCGTCCTCCTCGAGCTGGTCCTCGGTCTTGGGCACCGGGTCCTGGGTGACCGGCAGATAGAGCGGCTCACCGGTCCGGACGAGCCGTAGCGTCGGGTGCTTCGCCAGACGGCCGATCGGCCGGTTCCAGGGCAGGTGCTGCTGGTGCGACTGCCGGCGCGCCTCGGCCTCCTCCTCGTTCAGGCACTCGAAGAACTCCTCGTCCCCCGAGTCGTCTGTTGGGTACACGCGATGATCGTTGTATTTGCGATGCGCGAGGTTTCTTTTAAAATTTGAGGTATACGCGATCAGGGGTGGAAACATCAAATCGTCGATCCGAGGCTTTTGTTACTCCTATACTTATGTAACTTATGATTTCGAGCGCTTTTGCCGCAATACTCCGGACGAGATGCTTGAAACTCTCTTCACCCCGGAATCGCGTAAGTACATAAATAACAGATACAATATATTAAGTCGACCAAGAATGCACAATTGTCCGATCACGCTGAAATTTCGATGGACTGCTCGACGATCATCGCCATCATCATCGACGACCGTTGCCCCGCAGCTGCAGGGCCGCGTTGAAAATGTTAATCGCCAAGTCACGCGACAACAGAGTACTCATTATGCACTGCAGAACTCACCGCTGCTCTCCTGGCCGCCGGGGTTGGGCCCCTGGTCCAGCAGGCCCTGCTGCTCCCTCCTCTCGCACTCCTCCCTCGCCTTCTTCCGGGCTATGCAGCAGTTTATCATCTGCGGGGAAAGGCATCATCGGGCGAGTTATTAGCACAGCGTTGCGATATAGACGACACCGCGGGCGGGCGGATGCGACGACAGGTATAAGTGTAAAATACAATGTATGCAGCGTTGCAAGCTCACGCGACACATAACGTTGGAACGACGAGAGAGTTCCTTCCTTGGTGCAACATTTTCGTTTTGCAGCGCGTACTTACTCTATAATGTTATACCTATGTACGCGAGTATGTGCGTACAGACAGGAACGGTGTTTAAGAGAGAACAAGACAAAAGGAATAGTACTTACTTATAGTGGTGGCGCGACGTGAAAACGCATGAAAACGTGAGAAATGGAACAATAAACTCTCCGCCGTCGCCGTACGCCCCGTTGCGCCCCGTAATTATATGTACATACATACATACATACATACGTATGCACGTGCACGATGCGTTACAATATTGCGTGCATACTGCATACATCCTATATATGTACTCTCTTTCTTATACATACATATAGGTATATAATATACACCCACATACATAAGTACTATACGTATATAACACTTGGCGCGTTAAAATTTCGTATAGTTGGATTGTTTGTTTATACCTGGAGTTTCTGGTGCAGCAGGCAGGTGCGGACGCAGTCTGGAAAGCCGGGCCCGATCCTGCAACGATACCATCAAATCGTCACATTAAAAACAATAGTATTTTAATCGTCGAGTTGTATCAGATACATATGTATGTTAATTCATCACAATTGCCATCAAGGAGAGTGCTCTGTCTATTAAAAGTCTAGAGACATTTTAAAATAAATGACGTAAATGGACGTAACAGGAAACAATCATTATAATATAATGCAGCGTAAGCCACTGGATGAACGCAAATCGATTCATACGCGTCCTAATATGCTTTCCTATAATATAGTAGGTACTCGAGCGCGCACACACGCGTACATTATTGTGTCAACACACTGCAAAGTATATTTTATAAGGTACATGTACATTTGTCTCCGACGCTATCGCGGGCGAAAAATTGAGGAATTGCGCGCCGGCGCCGAGATCTCTCCCGCAGCGTCATGTGCAGACGCGGGTGCAGCACTGCATCAGTTACACACTTACACTTGTATATACAGATAGGGTATATATTATGAGAAAACAAGTCGCGAGGCCCGGAGATTTCGAAATGTCCGACTGAAAATAGAATATATAGAACTTGAGTATGGGCAAGCAAGCAAGCAGGTACACCGATAAATATTTTATAAAAAGCCCGCTCCGCATTCGTTCGCGATACCCCCCCGGCCTATACATATATGCATATAGCGTGTATACGTAACAGGTATACTTACATGCAGCAATGTTAGCGAGCTCAGGGCTCAAAGAGATTTGCCGAATAATCGATAAATCAAGTGGTTCGGTGTACTAATATGTGGTGCACTCGTCCCGCGGCTCTAGATCGGCCGATCTGGCGATCGTAAACGCGATCGAGAGAGAGAGAGAGAGAGAGAGAGAGGGTAGAGCCACGGGCACGGTTTATAATATTAACAAACAGGGTCGCTCATTAATCAGCTCCCTGCCTGCGAGTGTATTATATATACTTGTATCCTATACTCGATCGGCATCGATGATCGCGCTTGCACAAATATACTTGCAAGTATAATATATACGTATTTGAATACACCTTACACCTACAGTACTTTTTCTACCATTAAGTGTATATGTTTTGTGGAGGAGCCCGCGCTCGTTAAACTATTATTATACATAAATATACACGCAAATACCTTCTTGCGATTCGCGACCACCACCCCCAAAAACACCCAAAGCCCAACCCAGTGAGTATCGGCTTGAGTATTTTATAAAGTAACGGCGACCCGCGGAGGCGTGGTGCTTTTCGCTCGTGCAGTACTTAATCTCCGCTAGCGCTTGCGCCCATACTTATCATGCCTGTTGTGTAAAAAAAAAAAAAAAAATACATCATCATGAGTGTATAATAACGCCAAGAGGTATATCTATGTACATTACGTATAAGCACGAGAGTACTTACATCGCACGAACAAACGCTCCGTGTGTCACGCTCGAGCGGAGAGCGAGAGAGCGGTCCATCGTATGTACACTCTTACCTACCCCACACCGGGGCATCATGATGAGGCGCGCCACGCTTGGCGCTCGGACTCTCTTGCCCAAGTTACCGTTCTTCCTCTCACCCCGACGTCCCCGACTCTTATACCCGCTTACCCGCCCATAAGTATACATACCAACTTACAAACTCATATGCACTTATATGATATACATATATATGTGTGTCACTAGTACGGCTAGCGGTCCGGGCCGGCCGTCGCGGGGGGAGCCCGACTCCTGCTGGCCCTTGATTCATACATACAGGTAGATCGGTATATACATACTTTTTTTTTTTCGCGACGACCCGAACGTGCAGCGGCAGCAGCTGTGGGGGGGCTCGGCCAAACAAGTTTCGGGAGGCTGCATCATGTGCACAGATATATGCTATTGTACGTACATCCAATATCGCTTTCGCACGGCACCTCGCAGAGCGTTATATATATATGTGTGGCTGTGTGTATATAGTACGAGCACCGCGATATTCGTATACATTATAATCTCCCCCCGCGGCGAGGCGAGCGCGAGAGCTTGACCTATATAATGCGTTTTTCCGCCACCTTCGTTGTCGTCCCGATATCCCGGGCGCTGCAGCTTGCGTGCCACGTACATATAGGTATTCTCTTTGCGTATCGGCGGCATCGGTGCATGAGGGAGCAGATTTGGTAAAAGTTGAGTGCCGATCTCCTCCTCCTCCTCCTCCTGGGAATAAATTCTCATGTGGGTATAAGTTGTATATTTATTGTACTTGTATGTTGTACACCGCGCGTCTATACCCGATAGCGCAGGCCACCTGGTGCGGATTCTCGTTGTCATCGCCCATAAATTTAATGCGGAACTCTCGTTTCGTGTTGTTGTTGTATGAGTACCTGTGATGGGTGCCGCGCTACAACGTACTCTCTTGTAATAAACGCACTTTACGAGCTCGAGCCGCGACGCCCGCGACAGGTGGCCAATGACCGGTTATTTTGCGAAAAACCGATTTTTCAGGGGTTCTGATCGCTGAAAGGCCCGCAATCGCATCTTAATATAAAATGGTGGCTCTCGGAATGCAACTGCCAATGCTATTTCGATCGAAGAGAAAACTGCTGCTGAGTCTGTCAAAACTGAATCGGGGTAAGTCTACCTGCATGAGATCGTTAATTCGTGATGCATGATTGGGTGCGCTAGCACATATTATAAGTATACCTATATGTATATGATGTACAGTTGATGCTGGACCTAGATTGAAAAAAATTCCACTGGAATCCGATACTTTTGAAAAGAAGTCGGTTCCCGAGACACGCGATCGTAAAATTAATGGGGACTCTCCGTACAGGTGCCTTTCGAAAAAATGCCCAAACCGGTGAAAAAGCCGAAACGAATGGGCGCACCGTGGCTCTTGGGGATCTATCTATATATCCATGTATATAATACACACGAAACAGCTATACATATTATACGTGCACGCGTCTTTTCCGCGGTGCGTGGCTCGTTTTCTCTGACCATTTTCGTCTATTTCTATGCCTGCTGTACTTTTCATACTCACTCTGTATACTTGTTCCCTCCTCACGGCTCGATCACTCGCCAACTTATATACATGTATCCGTATACCGCGCTCACAGCGTATATAATACATACGCTATACACTTTGACCATAGTCGTTAAATAAAACATGAGTCGGGTGAGTTAGGCATGGCTGTAGTTTAATGTCCCACGTCGAGGCAGTGACTCGAACAGACTGATGCAGCGAAGAGAAAAATGGTCCTCCAAAAGGGAGATAGCTGAGATTGAAAAATGACACCGCGTACATATACCCTGTACAGCTCCCGTGAATAGAGAGCGCGATCAGGTATAAATCACCGCACTGCTCGTGACAGGTATCGTCGCCTCTTACGAAAAAAACAATTTGGTTCAGCTACCATCCAGGAAAAAAGGTAAAGTACCATTCAATCTTGCCGGAAAAGGAATACATTCCCCAAGAGAACAACTTACGAAAAAAAAAAAAAAAAAACCCTAAATGTGGGCCAAGGTTGTAAAAATAATGTCCCGCACCGTACTTTTTTTTTTTTTCCGAATCGAACTCGAATCGCGCACGCCTCTTCTCGCGAGGGGCCACGACACATAAATAATACCCGTACCCATAAACGCAGCTTTCGAAGACATTTTCCTGTTTACACGCGCGACTGCGGCAGCAGCGTGGAAATATGATACGGTATGGGAGCAATGTGGCCGCGCAGGTTGATAATAGCTCGGCCGAGGCATATGTTTATACCTGCGCGCGTACAATATCCCCCCACACGAATAGGTAAGTAGACTCTGTAAGTGTAATATGCGCGCACATAAGGAAAAGGTGCGATAGGCGCAAGCCGGCCCACGGCCCACAGTAGATAGACGCGGCGTTGTGTACCGCTGTAGAGAGCGCATGTATGTATATACATGTAATACGTTCGCAAGCGGCAGCGGAGGTGGAAACGAAGGTAGAGAGAGAGAGAGGGAGGATATGCTTACCCGGGGAAGGGGGAGAGATGGACAGGATTCCTCGGACGGCGGTGGAGGTATAGGCTGCTGCAGGGGCCCGCGGCTCTCGCGGCAACAGTTCTCTCCCGAGAGTGCCTGCCCACCTGGCGACTCGGCTCGGACGCGCGCGCCTCTCCGTTCAGTACAGTATACAGTCCGAACAACAACAACAACAGCAACGCCGGTTTTGCCGATCGTCCGGCGGTAATTGCCGTGGGAGGAAAAACATAAGTCGCGCCGATCCGACGTCATGCTGGCGCGTTGGTGCCGATTTTTCGTTCCTCCTCGGGGGGAAGATCGGTGAAAAATCGGTAAGGCAAAGAGCCCACGAGCGCGGGTGGGTGGGTGGCGGAACAACAGTGATCGGCGACTGGCGCAAAATGCCGCGCTCGACGAGCAGGGGCGGCTAGTGCGATACAATATTATTATACAGTACTGGCGAGTGTGTCGTGGGTCGTTGGAGAAAAGGAGAATATCGGATATGATGAGGACGATCGTGCACAGGCAGCGACTGGCCAGCGGGATGAGTGAGTACACGTCATATACCATGGATTATTCGATTATTGTTGATTGAAAACAAAAAAAAAATAAAAATACAGGCATTGGGAAGATAATACGGACGATGCTCGTGAAAAGTGCGTATACAGAGGTATTATACGAGCCGCGGCGCTCGTAAAGTCATGATCAGCATAATTATACGAGGATCGTTGCGGCCTCGGGTTGAACGGCCGCCCGCGCACATGCCCGAGTATATAATATATGTAACGCAGACTTAACGCGGAGGGCTGCGCGCGGGGCACTTGCGATCGTGTCGTGTGTGAGGTACGTACGAGAGGCGCGATCGTAGCGAGCTACCGGTATAATAATACGGGTTTGAGAGAATGACCGGTGAATGTATATGTAAGTACCCTTCCTGCGTCCGATCCGTCGATACGCGGGGGCTAAGTGCAAGTACCTTGTAGTGCTGCACGCACACAAGTTCGCGCATTTATATACCTGTATACAAATATGAACCAGCGGACGGTCGGACGGACGCGCCGTACCTACTCTCCGTACCTATGCTCGTTCTTTGCCTCCTCCTCCTCCTCCCCTTCTTCTTCTGGTGCTATACGAGTACAAGTAGTGAGCTGAAGCGAGTGTATATACGTCGGACTACGGGGCGGCCGACCTTGAACCGAGCCACGGCCAGCTAGCCGTAGCGAGCATAGCTCAAGTACCTATTGTACCTATCGTCGCGCATAGCACGCGGTCGCGGCAAAACAGCTCGCGAGTATATTATAAGATACACACGAGGCTGAGACCTATCGTCGCGCTCCCCTCGAGCGAGTCCTCATAGTTATACCTGTATGCATCAGGATGATGAATATATATAATGTACGGGGAGGGATAGATCGCGCGCTCGGCCGGATCATGCGGTCTTTGCAGATATATACACGCCCCGCACCATGGCCCCGCGATCGCATCTATATTTTCAAACGCACCAATCTTGAAAATACATTCTCCCCATTCCGCCCGCATGGCGGCGCCGTAATATCCATACCCATTTCCACACCAGCTACGGAGGAATGTTTTTTGCGATTTCCACCGCCGGTTATATGTATATACACATATGTAGTGTGCCGCGCGCGACGCTCTGGTTAATTCGCTCCGTTTTCCGCTCCGAGTTCATTGCCGCTCGCGCGTACATATATATATATACTTGTAATACCCGTTGCACACGCGGCGATCAAAAACGAGGAGCCTAATTGAAATAGAAATTTTTCTCCTCGGGCGCGCGCTATTGTAATGGTTGTATGTGGCGTGTGCAACGTGTACGAAAGTCGCGGGGTTTTTCGCGCGCGCCACTTTGATCCTGCGCGGAGCGTTAATTAAAACGAAAGGAAAAGCTGGAAAATACGCATGTTTCTGGGAGCGCCCGTAAGTGTCTTTCGGTGTACCACCTGTGTGCCCGTATTATATAGCACAAGTACCTACAAATACCTAAATGAAAGAGGGGCGGAAAAAAAAAAAGAAAAAAGGAATCCCCGCTAAACTGCAACGTATAACGCCGCGGGGATGAGGCAACAGCCCTTTCGTTAGCCGGCCGACAGTCCTCGTCGTCGTCGTTAATGGGGCCTCGGTGCTGCAGTCGAAGCTTTTTGCGCGTGCCGTCGTCCTTCCCCTGCACCAACTACTGTGCTATGCGGTACGGGCTATTGTGCACCTACAAGTTTCTCAACAAAAAAAAAAATAAAAAAAAAAAAAAAAAAAAAAAAAAAAAAAAAAAAAAAAAAAAAAAAAAAAAAAAAAAAAAAAAAAAAAAAAAAAAAAAAAACCGAATCGGCCGCCAGCGGTTTTATTTACGGTATGCGCGCGGGAGCGCGTTATTCAAATACACCAAACGCCGCGGCCGCGTTGTATTACAGTACCCACTGCCACAACAATAATATCATCTCCCGCGTCTTTTCGCGCGTTCGCTGTATTTATATACATTCGTATACACATCGCAGTGGGTACTGTGCGATCATTGCAACGCGAGATCCAGTTATATTTTCCCCGCACTGTTATATATTTGTACAGCTTCGCGGGAGAGTTGTTGCAGCAGCGGTAGCCGTATACATAATTGCCCCGCGTGAGCAAGTTGTGCAGTACAGACGTGTATTTAACCGAACGCGAGCTTTTGATGGATTCGGAAGGAAAAGGGAAGGAGGAGGGAAAAGAAAAGATCGCGACTCTTACATCGCATCCATACCATGTATAGTATACCGTATATGAAACGTTTCATTGTTCAACAATAACAACTTCCGCCTGTAAATATACATGCAAGAAAGCACGACTATATATTGTACAGACACATGCAGGCGCGAGTACTACAATGAAAGTAATCTCCATTGTCGCGCTTTTTGCCCCCGCCCGTATCTTCCCAGGGGAAACGGGCGCTCGCGCGGGCGGCTACTTAATTGAATCGTGTATATGGTACATACGCCCTATCCACGCGGCTCCTCCTGCATCATGCAGCTCGTGCCGCTCGCCGAGAGATCGACCCGAAACGTCGGGCACGCGCGCGCACACACTGCGGTTATACGTACAGACAGACGACGACGCGAGGCGTTTGAACACGCCCGGGCCTCTCGCCGCGCGACCGCTCGTTGATCCGTCGTCGGAGATTTTTCTTTTGCACCCCGCCTCGCTCTCCCTCCCCGCGGTCCGCAACAATGAGCGAGCGCGTCCGCATCGCCCGCGGAGTCTTCAATTACACGCGCGGCCGGGCGATGGGGTTATATACTCTGGCCGCCGAAAAATCCGTGTCATTAAGTTTCTCGTCGCCGTCGTCGCGCCACGCCCCCACCGCACCGGCTCCGACACCGAAAACTAGAATCTTATTAACGAGCACGACGAGGATACATCGTACATTGCAAGGATGACAGTGACAAATAGCTGCCGGCACGCGGTTGGACGGGCTCGTTTAACGCGCACAACTCTCGGTGCGTTTATAATTAAGAACGAAGGGGGGAAAAATTTGATCGGCCGAAGCGATCTGCCTCGTGAAAACACGCGTCGCATACACGCGTAATTGCACATTAAAATCGGGTGAAACATCGTGAAATATCATCGGGAGCAGTGCAGCGCAGAGTCGACCTACATTCCCCGGCTGCTGCACCTCTATGCGCATACGTATGGCGTATAACATGCATAACTTAGCGAGAGCTTGTGGCACTGCACGGGAGGAAGCTGCAGAACCGAGAGGAATTCTCATTTCCGGAAGGCCCGCGACTTCCGGCCGGCTCCTGCGGATGCGCTCCGCCGGTGAATCGAAAGCCGATTGGTCGATCGTCCCTTTTTTTTCCTCCTTCCAGCGGGGGGGGGGGGGGGGGGCGGCGAAAT
>JAPYYV010007651.1:0-13225 GCA_030522625.1 Copidosoma aretas | reverse complement strand
ATCGTATGGTTTACCAAACAATGTTTTTTTTTTTTTTTTTTAAAGCTTACCTTCCAGTGAGGTTACAGTGATCTCTTACTTTTCCATCATCTAAACTGAAGAGCCGGTTACGTTTATGACACGAAGACGATTTATTGTACAGTGCTTGTTTTTCTGTTGTCAAATCGTTCATCTTAAGAGGGTTTTTGTACAATTCTTCTAGTTTCAAAGCAAGGACATAAATAATATTGACAAACCATTTTGCAGGTGTCTCATCACTTTCATAATTTTATCTGTAGCTTTCATATTCTGATTTACTATCATCATAACTACATCTGATAAAACTTCCAATACTATACGCTTTATGACGTTGATATGCACGTTCACTTTCAATAGATTCCAATAAACAGTCGAAGTCAGCATAAACAATAGGTACTCAGTTCTTGTATGTAAAATTTTTTAATTTAAGAATGTGACAATTAGTCCTCCCATTGGGTAATGTAATTGTAGTTTTATTCAAATTTTTACAATCTTCTTCCGCTTCCAACTATTCTTTTGAACACACATAGTGGAAACAGTGGTTGCTTATATTTGCTGCATGTTGATGTTCAGATAATTGTTTGCGTACCAAACGTGATAAATTTTGTATCCAAACATAATGATATCTGTATTCCATACATAAATTGGCGTTATTACTAATTTTATCATCTCGGTCATCATCCATGTAAAAGCTTCCAATAAGCAAAAGATTGACATGATTTTGTTTTTTGTTTACTGTTAAGCGACTTGGAAAAACATAGTAAGTATGACCCTTCTTTTTAAAAAATGTAAATCAACTGGAACGTTATTTTGATTTTAAAATTTAGTGATTTTTTTAGAATTTACAAGAAACTTAAGATCTTTAAAATTAAACTCGTTTTGATATCTTATATAATTAACACAATTTGGATTTCTGTTTACTAGATATAAGGCCGATAATATAGACCATTTAAAACATTGATTATCATTTAAGTCAATGACTCCAATGCTTGTCGTAAAATTAAATATAAGTGATAGAATCTAACGGGGATACAAGCAAACGATTGATATATACTATATCATACATGCGACTCATCTAGGTGGAATAATATTAGCTTCTGTTAATACTAAAGGCCCCTACTTAATTTTTACTATAAATACCAATCAATAAAAATTCTTCAAATGAATTAAAAAACTTTTGATAATATCTAGTGGTCTGAGAGAATGAAAAAAATCTTCCCTGAGTGTGGTTCGAACACACGGCCTCCTGTTAACCAGACAGACGCTCTTACCAATTGAGCTGCCGAGGAACTGCGTGTCCACGACACAGTAAGTTGAGAATAATTTCATTATCGCAGAAGAGCTGATTTGCACCCGAAGCTCGATTTATATATTTAATTATATGACTCTAATGCTTGCCGTTAAATTAAATAAAAGTGATAGAATCTAACGGGTATACAAGCAAATAATTGATATATACTATATCATTCACGCGGCTCATCTAGTTTGAAGCATATTAGCTTTTCTCAACACTAAAAGCCCGCACTTAATTTTTACAGTAAATACCAATCAGTTAAAATTCCTAATATGAATTAAAAATCTTCTAATAATACATAGAGTGGTCTGAGAGAATGGAAAAAAACTTCCCTGAGTGTGGTTCGAACACACAGCCTCCTGTTAACCGGACAGACTCTCTTACCAATTAAGCTACCAAAGAACTGCATGTCCACGACACTGTAAGTTCAGATTGATTTCATCATCGCAGAAAAGCAGATTTTCACCCGAAGCTTGATTTATATATTTAAGTATATGACTCTAATGCTTGTAGTAGAATGAGATACTTAAATATAAACACTATTACTTAAATATATAAATCGAGCTTCGGGTGAAAATCAGCTCTCCTGCGAGAATGAAATCAATTTGAACTTACAGTGTCGTGGACACGCAGTTCCTCAGTAGCTTAATTGGTATGAGCGTCTGTCCGGTTAACAGGAGGCTGTGTGTTCGTACTACACTCGGGAAAGATTTTTTCCATTCTTTTAGACCACTCCATGTATTATTAAAATTTTTTTTATTCATATTTAGAATTTTCATTGATTAGTATTTATTGTAGAAATTAAGTACAGGCCTTTAGCGTTGAGAGAAGCTTATATGCTTCCACCTAGATAAGCCGCGTGTATGATATAGTATATATTAATCGTTTGCTTGTATCCCCGTTAGATTCTATCACTTATATTAAATTTTACAACAACCACTAGAGTGATTTACTTAAATATATAAATCGAGCTTTGGGTGAAAATCAGTTCTTCTGCGATGGTAAAATTAATCTGAACTTACAGTGTCGTGGACACGCAGTCCCCTCGGTAGCTCAATTGGTGCGAGCGTCTGTCCGGTTAACAGGACGCTGTGTGTTCAAACCACACTCGGGGAATATTTTTTTCATTCTCTCAGACCACTCTATGTATTATTAGAAGATTTTTAATCCATATTAAGAATTTTAATTGATTGGTATTTATTGTAAAAATTAAGTACGAGCCTTTGGTGTTGAGAGAAGCTAATATGCTTCCACCTAGATAAGTTTCGTGTATGATAAAGTATATATCAATCGTTTGCTTGTATCCCCGTTAGATTCTATCACTTATTGATTATCATTGTGTACAATATTCACACACGCATTTTTCTTTTTTTTTTATAAATTCTGGTAAGTCCATGAAAGAGCTACCTCACATAGGGTTTAGTTTATTAATGTTCATAACTAGGTTAAATATTGAACGCAAAACCTAGCAAGAACCATCATCTTTAAAGTTTTCCATGCATCGCTCAACCGGTTGTTGTACATTTAAATCAAACTACTCGTTTAAATCCGTCGTTTGATAAACAGCTTGTGACTTTGTGTTGAAGTATTTAATATCCATATTTTCAACGTTATCTCTAACTATTACATATTCAGATGCTAAGATAGCGTTAACTTTTAATGCATCATGTTCGTTAAGAGATTGTTGTTTTTGGATAAAAAACTGTTGTTTTGCGTCTTATAAAAACTTTCGAAGATCCAAGTGTTTAAAATTTACAATTAAAGCGGTCACAATTCGTCTCTCAAAAGCACTATTAACATCTTAAAAACTTACTGGTACATCGTTTTCATTGATTAAAACTTATGCAGGTGCTGCGATTACCGTAAGTACTGCTGCTATACCTTCACCTTAAAAGTATATAGCCGGTTGATTTTCAAAGTTCCGCACTAATTCGGTGGCAACTTTTGTATTATTTTCTGGTATAAAATCTTCGGGTACATTTTCGAATGCTTTGACTGCTTCCACCAACTCTTGATTACTGTCTGATACAAAAAGTTCCGGCTCACTCACGAATGTTTTTGCTGCTTCTACTACTTCTAACTTATCGTATAGTAACTGCGTAAGAGTTTTTATTAAAGCTGCAGCGGACTGAAATTACTGCTTCTGTGACGTTGGTATATTACGATTTTAATAAAAAAAAAAATATCACTATCCTTAAGGACTGTAAGACTGATGTCTAATTGTCTTTTGGTATGAGCAGCATCAGCTTCGCTATTATAAGTCTGCTGATATGATTGCCATAGACAATGAGCTGTATCTTTGAAATATTGTACGAAAGACATATTTAACTGAAAGAGCAATTTTTCTAGGCAACGAATAATGGGGAAATGAGCTGTTCAAGGAGATATCTGAATATTGTTGCTACTCTTCAGGTATAGAAAAACTAGTGGCAGAGATTGGCGTTATAGGAGGTGGGGAGGAGGGGGGGTACTCGAGCATTATTACAGGCTGATTTGGAAAGTAGTAGGGATGAGGGGCTTAACTTCATAACTATTACTGGCTGTTTTTTTTGGTTATTGGCTTATTTAGCTGTAAAACATGTAAAAATATTATAACATAAGTGGTCTTGAAATAAATAAAAATCTTTTTTTTTTCTCAATGAAATTTTTGTATAACATTTCTAAACATTACAATTTTTCTTTTTCTGAATCTATTTAATACAATTGATTTCGTATTTTCAAAATGTAATAGTTTAAGCGGTGCCTGATTGTTACGGCTGCTTTTACTACAAGGCTCTATATTCTTATTACCTTTGTTCAATGCAATACTCTTGCTCGGTTCTGGAAGATTATTTTTATCGTTAGACCTCTGGTGCTTGCAAGAATTTCTTCGCATTTATAATAATGCCGAGAATTTCCTATTTTTTATTTCTGTAGCTTTTCTATTTTTTTTCTTTCGCCTTTTTAATCTTCTTTTCTTCGATTTTTTGCTGCCTAAGGATTTTGTCGCTCTCTCTGTTCCTTTCTTTGGCCATTTTCTTCATCTCTTGCGTCATTATCATTTCCATTTGCTCTTGAAGAGCCGTCTCCACTCCAAGCACCAAAATACCTTTATCATATTTAGCCCACTCATCAAGATTATTCGACAAGAGGGTGATTGTTGACGAAGGAATTTTTATAGCAGGTACTAGTAGAGAAGACTGCTGTGGTGGTGTCATCAATGTTGGGGGTGATTGTACTCTAATAATGTAGAGTTACTACATTTGAAAATGTAATAGTACCCGATCTCATTTTCTGCTGTCCTCAACGCATCTAGTGGGGGCGACGCAGTTCGAAAACTTTCTTCGTGCCCTTCTGCTTGTACAAAAAGCTGCTGCTGCTGCTGTAGTGGCATCAATGATGGTTGTACACTGTAAAAAAAGTTTGTTTTTTTAAAAATTTATTTACCCTAATCATGTGATTATAGTTCAAATTGTACAATGATCTAGTCATATCCTCTGCCGTTCTCGTCACATTTAGTGCTGGTGACAAAGTTTGCAGATTTTCCGCAACTATTTTTGCTGCTGTTGCTGCTACTTCTAGAGCTGGTGGTGGCGTCGACTCTAAGGAAAAATCTAAATTTTGTTGCATCCAATAAGATACTGAAGGCTGTGAAAACGGCGATTCCACATGTAGTATGCTTTCTATCCAAGCATCATCATCTTCTCTAACTGAAAAACTAACCTTATTGTTTGTATATATATATACGTTAGAATTCTTAATTAATAATTGCTACATTCATCAATAATAAAGTAGTTCAAGACATCGCACTACTGTACACTGCAGTAGATGCCGTTATACATATATATATACACACGTACTTGCACAGACGCGTACAGTCGACAGCTCTCTCTCTCTCTCGCGCTATCTCTCTCTCTCGCTCTCTCTCTCTCTCTGTCTCTCTCACTAACCTCGTCCCGCCGTGTTCCCCACGACCCTCTTTCGCCGTTCCCCTGCAGCGCTGGAGAATGCGCGTAGAGTGACGGATCTTACGGTTTTTTGTCGTATCGTCGTTTTTTCCAAGTTAGGTCCTACCGCCAAGGCCCGGCGTAGGAAGCATAACTTTAAAAATTACACCTTACCGGCTGCAGCTGACTTTAACAATTTTTTTTTAATATGCTTCAATTACTCTGTACTAGCTACAGCTTACTTCACGAACTCAATAGCGACGGCAAACGGTAAGACTCAAACGGACACCCATCCAAGTACTAATTGCACCTGTTAAACTTCAGTGATCGACGGAACTGTGACTTTACCGCTGAGCCACCTTGTCGGTCTATAGGTAAAAATAAGAAAATTTATATCCTTTAGGCGAATAGCATATTTAAAAAATCTATTATGTACCATGTATATCTGACAAACTAATGTGTAAATGACTATATGCCATTTAACAAAAGAATACAAATTTTTTCTACCTGTACCTATATACTGGAAAACCACTACCTTAATGTACTTAAACTCGTAAGACATGTCATAAGCCACTGTATGGGCAAGGAGAAAGAATAAATGTTCTCTCTCACGCATACAAACTTTTGATGCGTGCCTTATTAGTAGAATGCTTGAAGTAGGAAAAATAGCGTTCGCCTTTTATGTTCAACTAGTCAGAGCATTCTCAACAGTCCCTCGGGCGTTGCTTCGCAAGCGCCCTCAAGCCTAGTGGCCGCGCTCAAGAGTTGCACATTAAAGACGAGAAGTACCATATTCACTATATTTAATGAAAAATAGGTATTAAGAATTATTGACCATATTCCGCTGATCCTATTGTGTTGTCTGCCATAAGTACTGCTGCTACTTCTGCTGGCTCAGCCGATACTGGATCTTCTGCATAAGGATCTACATCTTCTGCTGAAATATCTATTGGTGGCTCTGCTAATCTCAGTGGGTCAACTCTTTCGTCTTGAGCTTCTACTGGATTTTTGTACTGCCATACGTAGCTGTCTAGAGTGCGTCGAAGAAGTCGCTCGTTGTACCGTCTGGTGTCATCAGCCAATCTCTTCGGAGCCATTTTGTGATCTGTAAAAAAAAAAATTTTAATATTTCACTACAGGAAAAAAAAGGGAAAAAGAAAAAAAAATACTGCAGAGAGAGTAGGAAGATAAGGAGTAGGAGGAGGAAATATCTCTCAATATCATTTCTGCACCAAGAGTGGAAACGGAACTCTTACCATCATTTCTGCGGTAAAAGAAGAGGACTAAGTAAAAAAAAAAAAAAAAAGAGAAACTATATATTAATAACATAAGCAAATAAAAATTTTAAAATAAGATTACCTTGTATTTTCGAAGAGCGCTAGCCAGATAGATCCCGCTGCCATATAGCGTGTTGACTCTTCGGGTGATGCTTTCAAAATAGGGTCCGCTGTCGTCCAATATATCCCAGCATAACTCTTCTCCCGACGTTCTGGCTATGATTTTTGATACAGGTCAAGTGTCACTTTTTCACCATCATCTTGGAAGTGCAAGCGGACATGTAGAAGGTGAGGATGGGGAGCAGACGTTCTCTCATTAAAACTACAAGTTTTATGCGGTGCGCGCATATTGTTAGTTGCGTCTTTTTCTAGCACTGTTTCCCTGGTTTGAAATTCAAAAACCAAGAAAAACCAATAATAGGAGGATTGAGACACTTATAGGTTCATCTTTTTCCATCAATACTCTTTCGAGATTGGCTATCCAAGGACAAGAAATTATTCGGGGGAGCGAAGCTGATGCTTATAGCTATGTCCTTTTCTAATACTGAGATGGTCGAAGTCACTTTTCCAAAGCCAATGTACTAGAAGTTTTCGATAAAACTATTCAGTCCAAAATTATTCTTTGATTGCAACAGTTTTCCGTTCAAAGTCAGTGCTTGAAAGTGTGCGTGAGTGTTGGTGAAATGGCGCTGACACGTGACATTGAAGTGATTGAGTTCAAAGATTTAAGCTCCATGGTGAACGACATCTTTCCAGAGGACTTCGAGGATGACCAATCATCATTATCGTCATCATCATCATAATTTACAGTACAGTATATTCTGCCACTCGCACTCGCTCCCGTACCGGCGCTCGCACTTGTACCGGCACCGGCACCCACGCTCGCGCCAGCGCTCGTGCCAGTAGTAGAGTCGTCGATGGACAGCTTTTTTGGTACGTACTCATGAAGTTATTATTTCATTTAAAGCTTCTAAATCCGAAGATAATTTTTATTCTTATTTATCAACTTAATCATCAATTGTAGACCATAAGGGTAATTTTCTTACATTCTCTCCATGGCCTTATTGCTTTTCTACTGCTGTACCAGGGGTCTCGCCGCTATCTTCGACTCCATCCAATGAAGGAAAACTTAAAACGCTTAAGGCAGCAATCTCTTAGTCACAGACAGAAGACACCGATTTCGGTAAGTTTTATGAGATAAAAATTATTTGGAATCCCTACTTTTAATAATAATTATTATTTTTTCAGATGCTGAAGGTGGTTTTTTCATCTTCACACTCGACCTGGAGCTGCTGAGCTCGGACATGATATCCGAATCATTTTTAGCATTCTGTGGTAACCAAATTTTAGAATTTATTTAAACAAGAATTTAAATAATAATAAGTTTCAGAGGGCGAGCTTAGAACTTCGTTTTCATGTGAACTTTGCGATGGAGTGCTGGGGCCATTATCATCAGTAGCAGCGGTGGTTTTAGATCCCGTGCGAGAATTTAACACCCTTACCACGATTGAGGAGGAGTCATCACGTGACCTGACATCCGCACCGGCAGCATCCTCTTCACACACGCGAGAGTTTGATACTCTCACGAACTTCAATGGGGCTCATCGCTTGACCTGTTAACCACACCAGCAGATTGTAAAGAAATTTTCTGAATCATTTGTGAGTTTTTTTAAATACTTTTTCATTGATTTTACAATACATTTTTTTATTGTCTTTATAATAAATTTTTCGTTTGAATTTAATATTTTTTTACAGAAAGATCTTGTATCTATTCCTTTTCCTCCTCCCCCTCCCGGACCATCTGAATGCTCTAATGTCGTCGAGGTATGGGAAGAAATGACGCTTCCCCCAGTACCAGAGGTAATCGACCTTACGGAATCGTTGCCCGTGGTGCCGCTCGATCTTTCGGTCAGACAAGTGATTGATCTCTGGAGTTCGCCTGCACCCTCACAATCACTGCCACTCAGAGATATTAAGTCGTCGTCAGAAGTGGTCAACGAAACAGCGCGTGTGACCAAGAAGAAAAGGACTCAGGAAGATTCGGAAGATCAAACGAAAAAAATTGGTCGTTCACTTAGTTTTAATAATTATAATTGATGTAAAAATAATTTTAAAAAAGGAGTAAGTTGTTTAAATAAAAATAAAATTAAGCATGTTTATAAATTACCAATCATGTAAAATGTCGTTAAATTAAAGCATGCTTACAAACCTCTTAATCACAGTAAAACGACGTATTTTGAACTCTATTATCTATTAACTATTAATCTGGATATGCTGTAACCAACTTTCTTTCGACTACATCAGCTAGTAAGATGAGACGTCTTTTCTAATTCTAATAGTGTTTGGATAAGTCTGAAACAAAATAATCAAACACCTATATAAAATATCAATATAAGTTCTTATACATTTCAATATATAAAAATGGTTATACTTACTTTACGTATGAAACCGAGGTCTCTTAGATGAAGACCCAACTTCGTATTTTCGTACTCTCTTTGACTGCTCTCTCCTTAACAAGTAGTGTCCCTACGGTAACGTGTCCGTTTGACCAGTCATTAGACAGCGTTTATTGTCGTAAGAGCTGAGAACGATCTTTTGCGCTCGTTCGGTACATAGTATATGCAGTTGTGGGCGTATATTGTGTTGCTCACGTACAACTGTTATATGTTTATGAAGCCAGTCAATGTAGTCGTCAAAGCTAAAATTTGCTTTAACGGTAGATGATCTCGTACCTTTTGACTTCTTTATAGGCTTCTCATCTTTTATTCTGACAGAGTACATTTCTGCGGAGTCCCACAAACTTAAACATGATGCGACCGTTGCACTCGTCTTTTATCAGTCCAACGACCTTCGTATTCTTCAACTCTATGCCAAACTGATTGTCTACAGGGTAGTCTGACGTATCGAACTCATGGCTGTCCCTCTTCATCATCTTATACATATTTACGTCATGGATCCCGTAAATATGACTATCAGTGTCTGTGTATAGAAGTTTTGCTTCACCTCCTGCAGATTTTCTTATGTATTCGGAATGAAAACGATACACTAGTGACTTTGACAGGTCTAGAGCGCATGGCCCTATGTATATAGGCTTACGTATAGTGATCTCTACTCGTGACAGCTGTAGAGCCACTAGATTTTTATCGAAGATTGTACAGCTGTGAAAGTTTGGTTCAGCAATGTACGCATTTTTTTCCAACTAATTTGTTTTCAATGATTATCTATTATAGAATATAATGGCTTCCTTAAAACTTAACGTTCAAGAAATATCAGCAAGACTGGTTAGCCAAAAGTATAAAAAAGTCACGAACCAAAAGACAACAAACAATTTAACAAAAGTTCATATAAATATTCAAAAATAGCATGTTAATAAGTTATCAACGTCAAAAAATGGTTTTGTTGAATTAAAATAAAAAAAAATACTCTTACGAGAAATAATCACCTTGGGCTGTTGTACCTTTGGTTGTTAATTCTTTCTTCCTCATAAAATCCGCTCTGGCCAAGTGGATACTGTGCTCGACAAACTATTTCTAAAATGATTAAAATTGTTGCCAAAATGGTGTAAGCCATGATACGCGTTTAACACGTAATTACAAGCACTCTATACGATTCTGACACGTGTCTGTTCAATCTCTACTTTTATATTTCTTTCTGTTTGGAAATTCAATTATTGTAATACAGTACAAGTCTCAAATTATTTTGCTCCAATAAAATGACACACGATTTAGAGATAATTAAGAAATAATTAATAAGTTAAAAAGTTTATGTTGATGTAAATGGTAATTATTCAATAAAATGAAAATTATGACAACCTGAGCCACAAACTCGGTATCACCGGGTCGAAAAACAAGAACCTGGCTGACTGACCTAGACACTCACGTAGCCTATCAAAAAAATGTTCTATACACTTATCGACTATCCTATGTTCTTAAGTTATTTTTCAATTTTTTTCTATTCATTACACTTTATTAGTGGAATGGCTCACATTTTGACAAAATGACAACGTTTTTGTTCATCAGTAATTAATTCAAGCTATTAACATCAACAACTTAGTTTTAAAGGTATGCTTTGCTTAGCAATCTGGCAACACCGCAAAATCAAATGAATTCTTTACAAGCACTTCATGAACTCTTTTGTAATAATGCTTTAGTATGCATTAATAAGAATGTAAAAAAGATAGAATAAAATATATATCAACTATAGGTAATGATTAATCTTTAACAAATAATAAAAATAATTACACGGAATTTTTATGCAAATTGTAGTAAATTAAATATTATTTATCCATACACAAGATAAGTGTAACAAAAATTACCATATCCACTATAGCTCTGTGGTAATGTAAATGCTTTTCACGTAAAGGCTCTAGGTTCGAATCTATTTTCCAACATTTAAAAAAAAATTTGTAGAATTTTTATTTAATTTAATTAATACATAATGAATAATTTAGGAACTTGATTATCAAGACATAACCTGATGCGATTATGAATACCTTATGAATTCTTATTTCACTGAAACCTAAATTTTCTAACAAATTAAATAAATTAACCTAAGTACTATATAAATTCATTTAGAATCGTCTTTGCTGTCTAGGTTTGGCTGCATTCAAGCATATGTGATTTTTTTATAATTATTCAAACAAATCAATTGTATATTATGCACTTAGGGAGTAAGGTATGCTGTGTACGCCCGCTATAAGGTCGCAGGGCGTGCAGCCTACTTTAATCCCGTGGTGCATACACGATTTTTTAACATTCCCAGCCATCAAGTTCGTTCAACGCGTATAGTGACAGTCGTTCAATATATAAACAAAAATAAATATTACAACACGACTATAATACATTCGAGCACAATTGAGACCCAATATTTGCTCTGTCAAAAGGTCTGCAGTCTGCACTTAAGTCTATCTCGATCTCTTGCTCTCACTCGCTCGCACACTATGCTGCATGCATGACAAATCTTTTGACTGTGTATTCATAACACCGACAAAACCGAGGACAAAACCGATCGAACGACTGACAAATAAAAAGATAACAGCATCATAGCAATTTTGTGATAGCTATCTTATAGGTATGCACATACTTGCATACTAACAATACACTGGAGTCCGTCTTTTTTTTCTAACGTTATTCACAAATCACAAACTATCACCCTTCTTATTTGCATGATTCTTGCAAGCAACGATGGAGAGGTTATAATTACACGCTTGGCATGGGCTGTTTGTTTACGAGAGAAAAAGTGAGAGTCAAGAGAGAAAATCGTGCGCATGCGCGTCGTACACCAACACTCGCAGGGAATAAAATTCAAAGCCGATTTCACAACATACTGTCTCACGCTGCACTCACCCAACACTGTACTGTATCAAAGAATGGAGTAATACAACGCAAAGCAGAGTCCATTGCCACATGAGGCTTGCGGGGCGTACATACACCGGTTTACGGGCTAGTAGGTGGCACATAAAGAACGAACCTTATGGCAGAGGATGTGAAAAAAACTGTAAACAACTTTTAGTTATTGTATAATTCAAATGAAAATAATAGGCCATCTACTAGTTATCACATAAAAAAATAGAAAAAAATCACACATTTAGTGCAGTTGTAACTTATATGGAAGTAAATTATTATCCTCTCATCTCATCTGCTCTGGCCAAGTAGATAAAGTGCTTGACTTACAACTTTTTCGAATCAGGTTCGAGCCCCGTTGCCAGAGTTCAGAGGTTCTTTTTTTTAAGTTTAGATAAAATTGTTCTTTCATTTAAATAATTTTAAACAATATTTATTAACTAAAATAGTACTAAATTGTTACTCAAGTAGAGAGTGCTTTGACACGTGTCTAATTCGTTAAAGCCACCACCTAACACGTTCCTGACACGTGACTATTGACTTAAAAGACGATATTTTACCGTAGCAAACACGTAGCATACACAAGTTTCCCATATTTTTATACTCGTGAACTCGTGTCCATAAACACGTGATGGCTGCGTTGTATACACATGTCATGCTAACTGCACCGAGAAACCGACGTAGCAGCGTCTGCCACGGATTATGCTTGCTACTACTATACTTACACTAGTAGCAGCAGTATAGTCGCGCTGACTACCGACTGTGGCAAAAACTTCCATAGTTTGTTTGGTGGCGACGACTATTGATATGTATAGTACCCATGGAGATATTATGAATAGAGTAGATAAGCTGAATTCAGGTACGTAACAGCGTTTGAGAGAAAGAGAAAATAGCACGGGTCTTGCATCTCTCTCTTTCCTCTTTACTTAAAACCCATGCAATTGGGCCTGTTAAAGCAAAAATGTGGAGCAGGGGGCAATGCGGTATCCCTTTACTGCCAGCAGATGTAGGGTGTAGAGGTTAATAGGTATATCTGCACAGCAGTCTCCACTGCACGTATTCTTATACCCAATGTATATATATATGTAAATATATATATATATATATATATATATATATATAAATAAAATACTTGTTTATGATGAATACAAAAGGTATTCTGCTGTGCCTTGATTTTTCTCCTCTTTCATACAACTGAGCAATCCTTGAAAATTTTCAATTATTCTACGTGCCCGTAGATTTTTCTGCCAACTTGACGTGTCTTAAGATTCTTTGCATTTTTTATACCGTAAGAAAATTTGCCAAGCTTCGTCTGAAACGAAATGTTCTCTACGAACGTACTTGGTTTCATATCCATCGAGAAACTTG
>JAPYYV010007650.1:0-19725 GCA_030522625.1 Copidosoma aretas | reverse complement strand
TAAAAGATACAATAATAAAAATATTTTTATCGGTCTTACAGTCAAATTAATGAATTAATAAATGTAAAAATTAATGAAAAGGGCAATCTGATTGCCCTTTTCATTAATTTTTACATTTATCAATTCATTAATTTGACTGTAAGACCGATAAAAATATTTTTATTATTGAAAAATAATTGTTCTGTAATCCTAAATTTTCTGCACCATGTATTAATAACAACTACAATATTGTCCATCCATCTCTCGCCTTTGTTTTTCGGGAGTATATAAACTTTCAGGTTGACTCCAGGAGGTCAACTTTGGGCGTCAACCTCGCTTGGTGTATCCAGCACTCGGCGGGAAACAAAAAAATCGGCCATTCACGCCTCAAATACCTCTTGCTCGAAAGAGGTGCCTTGCCCAGTTTCGCCTTTTACGTATAATAATAATACATCCAAGTAAGTGCAGTGACGGTGAGCCCACGACGGCGTCGCGCTTGTCGCGTTATAATCCGACACGAAGGCACGCCCGTCGGGGAGCGCCCCCGGACAGCAACGGCCGCGGCGCTTGTGGGACTTCGGCGCTTTTCGGAGAAGGAAAAAAGAAGACGAGAGGAGGACGAAGGGGAAAGGCAGAAGGGCCGAACGGAACGCGGAAGCCAAACCCGCGCTGTTCTTCTCGCGCTCGCTCGCGTACGGCAAATATATTACCGAGGCGCGGTGTTTGCGCGTGTGCGGCCGACTCTTTTTTTTTTTTTTTTTTTCCCCCCGCGCGGTTTCATCGATTCATACACCCGTGCTCTTTCACGCTCGACCGGGGCGGAGGCGTCGATTAAAAGCGCCGGGAGTCGTGGCGCGCTTTTAGGCGGCGACGCCGCTGCCGGGCGGGCGTATATTTCATATCGGGGATGGTAAATTCGAAAGTTTTCCGAGGCGCCGACGCTAGCGGGGAGCCGGGAAAAAGTGGTGCAAGCGGCGGAGGTGGTAAACTGTTTGGCTGCCCGCGCGATCGCGTATTTTCGCGCGGGATCGGACTTAATCCCGTATATATACCGATCGCTTGATCTATGCTGGAGCGCGCTTTTCGCAGTTTTCCCGCGGCTTTTCTCTCGAGACGCGTCTGTCCTTCGTGTTTTTTCCGCTCGCCTCTCCTGCGCCATTTCAATATTGCTCGTGGAATGGTCGGTGCGGTTGAATTTATTTATTTAGTACCAGAGACTCGAAAGGCCGCGTGAATAGCATAAGACGATGTAAATTACGGTCAAACTCGGGCACGATTATTTTAGAGATTTCCATGCCCTTCATAGAAGTACAATTTTTTCTTTTCCAAAGTATAAGGGACATTTTTTCCAGGAATGTTTTCAGCAAAAAATAGTACAGTATACTGGTATACTTTCAAAGAATAACATTAATTCCATAGTATTCGAACAAATATTCAAATACACGTTTTTCGAGTGCTTTGACACGTTTTTTTTTCTCAACTTTAATTTCTCGTTCAATTTGCCATACATTATTTTTACTTTCCGTACAGCGGTGGGAAAAAAATTTCCAGCATGATCAATGCATTTAATTTTGAGGAAAAAATTGTAAATACAGCAAATAATTTGCGAAGGAACTAGTTGTGCCCAAGTCAATACTTGTTACCGTCAATTTCTTTTATTTTGTAATTTAGTTGCTGATTTTCCATGAATTAAATATTTTAATCGTATTTTTTCCTTTTCTTTTCGCGTATACACGCTTCAATCGACTGTGAGACACATCGCAGTTGGAGCATGTACCTGTGATCCGCAGTATAGTTTGAGTTGCTAAGCATTCCAAGAACATATAGTAACGCTTGTTCGTCAAAAATTATAGCCAGTCTTCTATCATCAGCAGCTTAAGCGATGGGACGTTTTGTCTTTGATCAGTTCTTCCCTTGATAACTCGATCTAGCTTGTCGAAATTTATCTTATTAATCAAATATTGAGTGCAATACTGTTACACACATATATACGTCGAGAGAGCGTGGCAATGTTTAATATCAGGACGAACGCATGATGTAAAAGTATCTGATAAAGATGTGAAGCAGGTATACATATACTTGCCCAGAAACATCGTTCCGTCCGCGTGAAATTTCAATCAGCCAGTGTATAATTTAGCACGACGATAACTTTGCTGGTGATATACATCAGAGGCGGTACTTACCCAGCACGCGTGCGGCGAATATCAACACTCCACGCGTGTCCCTCGACAGGCAGGCCCCATCGAGTGTATAGTGCTCGATAAACAAATCTCCGGGCCCCCATACCTGCTTATGCAACATTTGGCAACGCGCGTGCACGATAATCTTTTTATCCGTAACACGCTGTGATTATCAATGCGTCAGCCGTTCACTCGACGGATGGGGGGATGGAGGAGGCGGGGTATACGGACAGCGGGCGCTAATTGAGCCGTCGCGACGTGATTAAGAATTAAGTGAGCTGCCGCTCGGAGGAGCAGAGAGTCGGGTTTTTAAAGGCGCGACACCTGTCCGGGGCCCCGAAAGAGTGGAAGCTGAAAACTGGTTCCCCCCCCCCTATACTGATCCTTCTTCTCCAGTTTTGCTTTCCCTCGTTCTCGATGGGCGTTGCGTTCAAACATGCGTGTCGAGCCTTGTACAAACATATACAAGCTGCACAACAGCGGCAGCAAGGCTATATGGGCAATATTTGTCACGCTTTATCACGGGCACGCATCTCCTTCTCTCTCCCTCTCCTTTGCCGCGCATCGCGAGAGGAACGAATCAGGCGCGTGTAATCGCCCGGTTATTATCTTGTTCGACGCGACGATGTTACGCATTAACTGTCCGTCTCAATTATGCGAGGATTCGAGCTGCTGTTGATGCTGTTTGTTGTGAGCGTGTGTGTGTCCTGGCGAGGTGTTAATGCTTCGATTCGATTGGAGTATTTTTTTTTTTTTTTTTCTACTGGATTACGTTAATTTTTACTCTCTGAATTTGAAGAAGTATCTGAACACTGTTTCAGCAGTTATTGGATCATACTTCTAGAAAAATAGACACTTCCAAACGAGTGGAAAATTTGACTGCACAACAAAGTGAAAATTCTTTTCATTTATTGGCTTTGTTCTCGAAAGTTAAAAGACCAGTGCGTCTTTTGCAGGGTTTCATAACATTTATCATCCTATTTAAATCTATAAAAGTCAAATTGAATTGTTAATTTAAACTTTCTTCAATTTATAATTAAATTTAATCGTTAATTGAACTGTAATTGACTCATGATTTAATTTCATTGTTTATTCATATTAAGAGTTATTGTTGTGGTGTTTCTTCGCTACAAATATAAATACATTAGAAGCCCCGTAACTAGTGTTTTTATTATCCTGATATCAACAAATGACGATAAATTACCTAGAAAGATGGTATACTGGAAACTTTTCGTATAGTGGCTAGTCGTTATTTTAGAGAGCATGAAAATTTTTTTCATCGAAATAGTCATCAACGGAGAGAAATAAATTTGGTTCCTCAAAAAATCATTACATCCGCGCAATCGCACGTTTGATCAAAATTGCCAACAACCAACAAACACTCGAGGAGCACGGCAGAACGGGGGTAGGGGGGAGACGATAAGCACAAAAATCAATTTAAGAAAAAAATTGCCTCCGCTTTCTCGCGCGAAATTGCGAAAGTTTTATATTAACCGAGATATGCGCACTCGCTCTTCTCCGGAAGTTTGTAATAATCTGATAAAAATTTCCGCAGTAAAGTCTCCTCCTCTCGAACGGATAGGTGGAGAGGCCAAGTTATATACGAAAGAGCGAGCCTCCACTTTTAAAGACGCTATTTTAAATTCTCATATACGACGGCGGCGGCGGCGGCGGCACAGTGTCTGCAGCAACCAATCTTCCCAACGACCTGAACTTAAACTACAACTTGCCATGGAATCTGCCCGAACATATTTTCTCTTCATTAACACGCGGCCGCGCGATAATTCATTCTAATTACTTTCGGATGTGTATCTGTGTATCCATCGAAGAGCACCGGCCGCTAAAGAGCAAAGACGGAGCGCAGCTGCTCTCGAGTTAGTATAGTTCGAGAGTTTCTCCTTTCCCGCAAAATTTCAATTCATTAGAACCTATTAGTGGAGAGAGAGAGGGGGTCCGTTTCGCGTGTTAATTGAGCGTCACGATAATAACGGCAACGGTGTACGCAAATCCCATACATATATTCCCATGTACACGCTTGCAGATATTCCCATGTACGCGCGATTTAACATGATTCACACACTGTTAAAAATGTCATGAAAATTAATGCACATGCATTAATTTTTAACATTCAATTATATCTATATACACATATATACATAGATATAGCTGCTGTACAAATTTAATGTACGTGCAGGAAGTTTTTTGGAAGTTTTTTTACAGTGCATATTTTCGAGTTTGCATAAATGAGGGAACAGGTTTTGCGAACAGCGATCAAGTCCATGGTCAGGTTTTGCTTGTCGAGTATTCTGCATATTACGCGCGATAAAACAAAAAAAGTAAACTAAAAGAAAAATTAAAAAATTACAAATAATTCCCGCGGCTGTATCAACACCCTTGTGGACGATTGAATTTCCTTATACACTTAGCACCAACACCACCCGCCTATCGATCAGTAGTATAATGCTGCGCTTGCGGGCTTCCAGGCACTTCGATCCACTTATATCCATCGATTTCTCGCGGCGGCGGCGTTACCTCGCTCGCCCATTAAAGCTTGGCCCCGTTAGCCGTACAAAACGCGATAAACAACCTCCACACCATGCATGTAATAAACCCTGCTCCGTGATCGAGTAGCGACTAAATAAGCACTCAGGGACTTGTGAGTGAACGGGGATGCGGCATATTTGATAGGCCAGCTATGAACGGACGAGATGGTTGGCGCCGAGGCGAATATCCATTACCACTACTACTGCGGGGCCTCTCAGTGCTCAACTGTATTCGGTGTACAGGCCATCTTTTAGGCTACAAAGCAGTTTATAGGTATGCACGATTGACTTGTTGCGCGCGCTGAAAACTGGTCTTGGTAGACTATCGTGTGTATGGTAGATCGAGCAATTCCGAGGATGGTGATTGAGTGTATGGTTTTTCAACTGAATATTGACAAACTTTTTTTTAGATAAGTTTTTTTTCGAAGAACGAATTCCGGCTGGAACAAACTTTGAAAAATATACGGAGACTGATGAACTCGACTTGAACGCAGCCGACGATCATTCCTCAAAAGTTGTTTTTTATAAAACAAACCATCAATGTATATTCATTTCTATTCACACGTCAACACCGAACTTTTTTAATTACAAGAGGAGTAAGCACCTACATGCCACCTAAAAAAAAAGAAAAAAAAACCGTTCCAAAACTCCCGCTAGTGATAACCCACGGTGGCAGCGAAGACGCTCACGTCTCAAAACCGTCCTTATCCAGCGGCGCGTTAATGCAAGCCGAGCAACCCGTCACCCGTCAACAGTACGAAATTCCTCCCCTCCTCGCTGTTGGAGTTCGTGCGCCTCCTTGTTACCTATATACCGTAGCCCCGCAACCCGTCCCCCTGGCCCCGCCGAGAGAGACTCTCCCGGTGAAACGAGCCGTGCGAAACGATGCCACACAGTGATTAAAAGCTCCCCCCGAGCCTATGTTCTCACTTCCCCTCCCTCCGTCGCTGCTGCTCAACGGGTTTTTAATTGAAAAAATTTTCGAGGCAACTTTTCGCCCTCCCCCGGAATCAGGGGAGGAAAGGAGCTGTACCGACTCGCGCGCGAAAGAGGGTGGATCTCCTTTCCCCCGGACTCGTTATTGTTATCGAGTATTTAATCCGAATCGGCGTCGCTTAGCGTCCGGACTACAACGTGCTCTCGTCCCCGAATTTTTTTCGCGGCGAAAATGTTTGTTTCGAAGAGCGATTCGAGAGATCAAGGCAATCTGCAGGTTCTCTCCGCGTACACCGTGTCCCCGGTTGAGTGGAAGTAGGCGCTGCGTGCATTTCAATTGGAAACTCTTTCTATTCCGATTGTTCGGTTGAAGAAAGCCACGATGCCGTGAAAATGTTGAACAGTTCCGACACCTTTAATAATCAAACGATAACATTTTTCCAAATAATTATCATTCACAGTGTAATGTATTTAAATTGAGCACCTTTTTCCACCTGAAATTTCACGCAGCACCTTCTTCCACCCAACCGACAAACATCATCGGGCTCTCGATCGAATCATCGGGTATTAGCTGGGAAGGGGAAATCGATTCCTTCAATTTACACGAGAGGAAAACCAAAGACACAGGTCACACACAGAGAGAGAGAGAGAGAGAGAGAGAGAGAGAGAGAGAGGGGGAGTTCCGCGGACCAAAGCCCAGTGGACGGCTCGCGCGGATATAACGGGCTTGACGGGCTTGTTTCAATTATAAAACAATAAGCCTCGCTGCAGCCGGCTTCGTCGTCCTCATCCGAGGGCAATCCCGAAGCCAAAAGAGGAGGAACGACAAAAAGGGAAAGACGAAAAAAGGGACAGCGAGCGACATCGATTTCGCGAGGGGCTGGACGGGGATTGGGAAACGCGCTCGAGGCAATCGCTCTTGTAAACATGCATACAACACGACGTACGCTGGAGAGGAGGGGGGGGGATGGAATCGGGTAGTATTGGCGGAGGAAAACGTGCGCGAGCCCGGGAGCAACGACGACGCGCGCCGAAAAATACTATTGACATCGCGAGTGTTTTTTTTTTTTTTGGGGGGGGGGGGGGGGCGGGGGGGTTTTTTCCCCGCTGCTGTGTGTGACACTACAGCTGTTAACTCCTTTGCTTCGCACTACTTTGCTGTGGACGTGTAGGCCGCGCTAGTTCAACCCATATGTGTGGTACAAGTATCCGTGTAGAATACAAAGAACGCGCTTCAGTCTGGTAGAATGAAAACGCCGAGATCATTTTTATGGTATAGGATCTGGTCGTACGTGGATATTAAGATCTACGGCATGTGTCAGCTCGCGTGCACTGCCGAGAGACAAAGTTTATTCTTCAGCTCACTATTTCGACGCTGCGATTAGTGCGATGGGAGCGGCACAACAGTGTACATTTCTTACGATCGTACTTGTGCTTTTCTCCGCAGAGTACGGGATTTTCATAGAATTTAGTACTTGAATGATCAATGTATCGATGTTTATTTTTTTTTTTTTTAATTCGTGATCAGCATGGGAGATTCAAAAAAATGTCTCCTTTTTGTGAGAAAAATTAGAAATGACTGATTTTATGTTCCTCTGAATTTCCTCGTCTGTTAATTCTACCCTCGCTGCTACAACACCTATATTTTTCTGCTTCCTTCTACTGGCTCAAGTGCCTGATGTGCCAGACCGATATGTATGGCTGTACTCACAAGGAGAAAAAAAATTAAAAACGGAAACGCAAAAAAGTAGGCCGCCGAGGTTTTCTCTGTAACTGTGATCCAAGCGAATACAAGTTGCGAAAAAAGGAGGGGGAGGACGGGGAAAGTCGAACCCACGCCAAAAACTCGTCGTTTGGCGGATGGTTGCGCGATATTAAATACTTCAAAGCTCGAGAAGAAGAAGAGAGCCAGGAGGGAAAAAAAGCGAGGAGAAGGCGGAGGTAAGGAGACTTGCCGGAGGTGCAGGCCTCGCGATAAGCCTGACGCGGAAGAATATTTCGAGTAGGTGCAACTCGTCGTATCTCGCGAGTTGGCCGAGGCTGGGGACGCGGAAATCGGGAATGAACTGTATCCTCGGGAGTAAGCGCGCGGCATCGGCGACACTGCAGATCTTTTTTTTTTTCTTGCGTCTCGATGTGTATGAATGTGCTTCGGTGCGGATGGAGGGAAAAAAATCGCGATGCACGTTCTGCAAAAATTGCTTTCGTCGGCCTGCCAACGGGGGAGGGCACTGCTGATGGCAAGGCTGATGGTCTTTTTTATAACGATCGATTGTAAATATATCTATTTCTTTGTAAAGAGTCGCGGAGTGGAGCTTTTACCATATAATAATAGTCATTGTTGAACGAATTCAGGGATTAAATAAAAAAAAGGTTTTTTTTATGACATCAGAAGCTACAATAATGCATTTGTTTCTACCACTTTTCTGGATTTTTATAAACATATGCATTTATAACGATAAAGACGACTTTTTTTAGCACGTCAAAGATAGTGAGTGTTTAGTTAATTAAATAAAAAATAGTGAGTTGCATTTGTTTATTAAAATCGGACGGAAATAAACAATTTTTTATACAAAAAGTATTATTTTTCCATTTACACGATTAATTGACGAATTAAAAAGAAAATTTAAAAAAAAAAAATTTGCAATGTAACTTATACATCTGACAGTATCACAAAAGAAAAAGACAATCATATGTTATTTGATTGAGAAACATAACTTTTCTGATCTATATTACCTGTATATCTTGGGAAACAACTACGTCAATACTATATATAATTTCTCGATCCCTGCAAAGCCCGCAACATCCAAAACACCTCCGCATTAACTTCAGAAACAAACCCAATCCAAACTCCCGGATACAACAGAGCGGGCCAAAATAATAAACTGCAACGGAAGCTGTCCGACTCTCCCGCGCTCCCACCCCCCGCGGCTCGACACCCCCGACTAGCGCGATCACTGTATATAGGTGCAGCGGATCAGCCATTTTGGTATATAACCCAGCAGCAGCAGCACTGCCCGTCACACTCGCCGAATTAGATAAACTCGAAAAGCTCGTTACTGCGCCGGGGCATTTAGTGCTTCCGCGACAAAGTTCCGCCGTCGAGCTGCTGCGGATGGACGGGAGCGGGGAGCGAACGTGCACAAAAAGCGGAATGAGTCGAGGAGGGGCGAGGGGAGGGGGGCGGAGCCCGAGGCGGAAAATTGCATTGTCGGCCGTACAAGGTACCTTATGCCGTCGTTGATGATGCAGGTGCGGGCTCGCGAAAATCCCCGTATGGGATGTGGAGAGGCTCCGCTCCGTCGCTGCGCCACTGCCGCTCGCACCTCCTCGAGATGACGCCTCGACTCCAATCTACTCGTCCGACGGTCGGAGAGCGGCTCGTTTACACACGATTGCGCGATCGGGATGGCCGTGATCGTGTCGTCAAACGAAACGTTATGCCAGCGGGAAGCATCAACTTGGCCGAAGAGAGCGAAAGATGATGATGATGATCATCGTAAAGTCGCGTCCGACGCATTACACCGCGCGCTTACGAGCAGCCCACGCAACAGGGACTCTCGCGCATGGTAATATACACGCGGGAATAACGGGAGCGCGTGATCCGGTCATCGGGGCTCGAATCGAGGCCCGTGTGGGCTCTGTCGCGATTTCCGGCCGGGATGCGGAGGAGAGCAAGGCCGCCGACTCGTGCAGCCGACGACGCCTGCAGGCGGCCGGGTGTTATTGTGCGGTCCGAAACTCGTTGCTGGCTTTTTTTTTTTTGTTTTCGTACGGCTCTTTTCTTGTGATTTTTCGCATGAGTTTTGCCCCGGCGCGCGTCCGTGGTTTTTTTGGTTGAAAAATTTTTTCGCGAGAAGATTTTATTTTCCGCGCGAAAAAAATTGAAAAACATCGTGTGAACACTTTTTTAGTATTAATTTTGTCCCTTTCGCGGTAATTTGGAAACTAATTTTTTTGAAATACGAGGATCCCCGTTTGCTCGCGGAAACAGTCATTTGGCCAAGTCGTACTGTTCATCGGTAGTGTCTGATGAAGAAATAAGGAAGCCCTCCGATGATTCGATGCACATCGTTATCCGCGCGATCGAGTAAAAACGTCCAAAATGGAGCTGGGGTATTGAAAATAGTGCCTTTGCGACGAAACGGGCAAATGAAATTTCCGCTCCGAAATAACTTCGGAAGCGCCTGGTGATTTCGAAATTCGCTTGGCAAAGCAGCCGAGCTACTATTCGATTTCACAGCGAGCGTACATCGGCTTCGTTCGGGCAAAATTTAAATTTCCAAGCGAGTGGCACTGATACGCGTGCACGGCAGGGTGGCCGGTGTTGGCGGTGTAGTTAGATAAAAAGAAAGACCTGCAGGTGCGCGCGCGCGCGCTCTCGAGCCCCAGACTGGGAGTAGGGGTGGGGGAACACCGATATATATTGGTGGTTATAGGGGGGAGGGGGGCGCTTGATGTTCATTGTTTCGGAATTGATTCGTATTGTCAAACCGACTGGGGATGAGTAATAGAATTCATAGGATGAGCTTGCCGAAGTGGCGCGATTGTTGCGCTTCGAAAGTTTTGTTTTGTTTTTCTCTTTTTCCGAAACCGCATCGGTTTCATCGAGCGGTCGATTTTGTACGCGCGTCGGATTGAAGCTTTTTCAGAGATTGTATTCTATTGATGGGTTTTTTTCTTTTCGTTTTTTATTGGTAAATCGAAGAATAACTTTCATGTTCCATGCATTTTTTCCGACACAATTTAAATATTTAGTGATAATTATATTTAAAAATTGACTCCAGTGATAACAGTAGTTTCTCAAATCATCGAAGTCCCGAGTGATTTAGTTATTTTTTTTGTTTATCAACTGATCTAATTTGATATTCTATCACTAAGGTGTTTCGAGTTAACCTGCAAATGTACTTTATTTAGAAATGTACTTTATCTTGCAGCCTTTCCAATACCTCAATCAGTACATTTGATTGAAGGTTTTATTGGGAAACAAAGTATTTTTAATAATAATTTAATGTACGATAGATTGGTAATTTACTTGGTGTCATTGTAAAAATAAAACGGCATTAATTGTTGGGTATCGGAAAAAGTAGGACTTAAGAAACATGTTCAAAGAAAGAAAAAAAACGCGAGAACGGGAAAATCATCCACCATCAAAGTCTAATTTGCACACCTCTCACAGCTCAGCATAAAGATTAGGTACACCTGTGCTCGTAGAATTATGACCAAAGCTTGCAACACAGCTGCCACAGCTGCGACGGGGCATAATAATCTGCTACGCGCCCATTAGATTTCTCAAGTCGCGGCGTAAGAGCGAGCGTGTGACGATAAATGCCGATATGAAATTACAGACGTCGGCGTATTAATACGCGCACACGCGCTTACACGTACACAGAGTACGACATTTACTGGATCGTATCGTCTCCGGTTGCAACGGCATTTCTACGTTATGTATACTTGTCTTACAGCCGGGCCCAGCCCTGAGCGAATTATACGTGCAGAGGGGGACTTAAGGGGGTCAGGTAGAGTAGGATGCCGTCTTCTATTTCAGAAAACCGGAGGCTCTTGATCTTTGTACAGAGAGGGTCGTGCTGGTGGAGAAAAAGGAGCAGGTACAAACTTTGGATACAAAAGGTTCTGTACAAATGGTCGATGTTGGAAGCGGAATTATGAGGTATAGGCGCTTTTCGTTCAACTGAACCAGAATCAACCGAGTAAAAAGTTTCGTGTTAATATATGAAGAGCAACTTGAAAAATTCTTGCACCAAAATAAAAAAAATTATTCGTCGCAAGAATTTTTCAAGTTTATCTTGACACATCAACTCCAAGCGTTGTATGATATTATACAATGTTGTCCAGGGCGTATGATCTTGGATTTTGCTGATTATGCATCGATTTGTGAATGAATGATAAAAAAAATGTATAGTTACCGACAGAGCCCGATGGCGAAAATTTTAAATTCGAAATCTACTTGTTTTAAGATCTGTAATAGTGTAAAGATGGAAGTCCCTTTAAAACTTTCAATGGTAGGTATCAGTAATCAGTCTTGATGAAAACGGAATCATCTTATTCCGAGAAGATTATGTCAGACACGACGAAACGTCAGTGTCCCGATATAATATAGAAATAAACTAGCATTCACTGATGATAGGTACACACAACATTTCCTCGCACAAGTCAAATTACCAAACGAAACCCCTTCCGGCTGCGCGACGTACAAGAACTTCCGGATTCTGAGCTCCACGAGAACCTCGACCACGACGCTTCGAGCGCCGCATCCAATCGATTTGGAACACCAAACTCGCTCGATTCGTTTATCTCGCCCCCCCCCCCCCTTTCGTCTGCAATGTTGAGCGTCACACGCTCGGCCGTACGTAAAGTTTCGCGGGAGGAAAGGAGTTGTTCCCGAAGCGAGCCGAGCCTGCTAATGATATTTATCTCACGGCCACGGAGGTGGCGCAGGTAACGGGACGAGTCGAGTTTTTATCGATTTGCGTCGTGCACGCGGAGAGAGAGAGAGAGAGAGCTGTCGGCGATCGAGACCACCAACGCAGTGCTCGAGCGCTATCTGTAAGAGCCTTTGAGCTGTTCGGGGGATAAAAAGAGTTGGCGCAGCATTAAGTCTCTACGCGAGTATGCATCAAGCGTCAGTAATGACCGGCTCTGTGCAACTGTTTTCCCTGACGGGTGAATAATAGTGGCGATTTGCTTTTGCGAAAATTTTCCCGCGCACAACGCGCCTCGATCCGTACCATCATAGTACAGCGTTATTCGTCGTACGTTATATGTATACACGTTGCGCACGCGGAAGAGAGTAAGAGACCCGATCGCGCGCACCACCTCTGCGCGCACGGGTGGCTCTGAAACGCCGCGCGCGCCTTCGATTTATGCCGACCCAGCGCGAGCGGACTCAAGCGCTTTTTGCTTATACGATCGTAATTCGAGACGTTACGGGCCTCTTTGCGGGCTTTTTCCATATTCATACCGACGAGCCGGCGAGGCCCTCGGCGATATGATGGGGGTCGCCTGAAATTTACAACTCTCTCGCCGTCTCGTGCACGCGTGCATCATGACGTGGTACAATCAATAACTGAATTCTCCAAGCCTCCGCGAAGCGGCGGGTATTTTCCAGACCATCGCGCGAAATTAAAATAATAGTCGAATATTAATTTCGAGTCGATGATCCGCGCCACGGCGCCTGTTTGCGCTCTGCGCGCGCGTGCACATTTACGTAGGGCATTACCGGCTTCAATATTACCCCGCAAAGTTAATCCTAGAGAGAGGGATCCTCGAAACCCTCGAGCGAGAGAATAGGGGCGATCAACAGCGCGGTAGCTTTGATCGGCGAGGCGAATTTAATCAAAAGCCGTGCCGCTAAATTTCAACAATTACGATTCTACACGAAGAGCCAGCCCTGCTCTCTCTCTCTCGCTAAATTTTCGCGGATCGAACCAACGGGGCCCCGGTGTCCGTGGGGCGGGGGGGGGCGGATCGATGTAATTGCGGCCCTTGAAATTTCATCCGCCCCTTCCCGCCCGGGCCCCCCCCCCCCCCCCCCCTCGAAAACATTTTTCGGCGTTCAGCGGCGGCGCTTCTGGGGCGTTTATAATTGTCCGCGGTCGCACGCGCGCCGCGTCTGTACGCACACCTAGCCGCCACCCTCTCGTTCGGCGTTCGCTGGCCTTCTCCCTCGTGTGCTTTGTTTTCCCTGACACGTCGTATTCGAACGAACCGGGGTAACTTTGGACGAGAGAGGGCGGAGGGGTGCGGACGAGGAGGCAAATTGAATGAAATTCAATTAAATTCATAATCGCGCTTCGTCGATTGGCCGAGTTCCGTGGCGCCGGGGAACGATATCAGACGGAACATTGCGTTATTTCGGTTCTCTCGAAAGTTGGACGACTATTTCTTTCCCCTTGGGAATTCAAACATCATACAAAACATATTCATCCCACGGTTGATATCGAGAATAATGTTGGGATGCAAAAATTAAAAGCATGAAATTAATGTCATGACCGGGAGGGGAGCAAAATGATTCTTCTTCCTTTTTAAATATCGAATGTGAGTGGGAGCTGAAAAAAAAACTTGAGAATAACGTTGGATACTGTTGACGACAGGAAATCGAATGATTTAAGTTGACATGCAGCTGACCTGATTACTAGTACTGTAATTTAATTTGAAACCTAAATTTAAAGTTCTGTTTGAATGAAGTTGGAAAATGGCAAGTTATAATTGTACACTGACATACTTCAATACAATTATGTGGCTGTTTTATGTAATTATAACTATATGCCACTCGGTTTCATCCAAGTGAGGGGGGGGGGGGGGTAAAATATCCCAGACCACAAGCGGCGTATTGACAGAAAACGTGAGATCTAAGTATTTTTTATTGCCTCCCGTGTTGTTTATTCCGTTTTACTCCTTATCTACAGAACTGAAATGACACATTGCTGTCACAGAAAAAGCGCAGTTACTGATCACTGCACAAATATTGTTCTAGTGCTTTGCTCAAGCGCTCAAGTATGCAAGGACGTTGACCGTACTTTTCTTGAATGCGTTAAATTTATGGTCGCGTCCATTATTCCTGATAGAATAATCAAATGTTAAAATGATACAAGATTATTTTGTTGTGAAATTATGATATGTTCATTTGCAAAAAAAAGTTTAGTAATGCCCGTAGTCTCTATCCGTTCCGGTTGATATTTTTTGATCATATCAACGTGGCCGTGTGTCACCCAATCGTAACAATATGTTCAAGAGCTTACGAGGGTTCGAACCAAAAGTCCGTCACCGACTCCGTGACCCACAAACACTGACGACTGAACCATGCTAGTCACCATAGTTATTGGAATAAAATGACAACTATTGTAGAAATATCGTTAGTTCGTTGATATGTGTCCGGCCTGTGATAAGTTCGGACGACTTTCATTCATGAGTAAGTCAGTTCTTCGTTTTCTTGACGAATGATAATGTATTTAATTATTATTGATAAACTATTGCTCTAATGAGCCTCACTAGTTGTTTTAGTTGAATTTATTTCCTAGATTTCCAAAATGAAAACAATCGCCTGTACAATTCAGTACTTATCTTTTCTAAATCCTAGTCTTTCTATTTTGAATATTATTTACACAAATTATTCTCTGTTCTGCGAACTTCAATGCTACGTTCTGTGCCACACATGAAGTCGACTTTTGGCAGCTAAACAGAAAAATTCTCTTTCCGCTTGAAAATTCTGGTGCAAATATGGCGGAGATGATACGAGACTTTGTTAAACTTTTTATGGAGGAAGTTTCTTCCGATCGTCCTGTAAAATGTAAATCTAGTTAGCATGCGATGCTGATCATTTCGGCTGTTCTAGCTGGGATTTGTTCCGAGGTTTTTCACGGCGAGTCGAGATTTTTCTCTAAAGAAGAGGTTTCCCTGCACAATGGGTACTCCACTGGATCGACTTCGGGTCGCTTTGGATGAATCCTGGATAAGTTGGGAAAGGATGAAGGAGGGATATGGGAAAAATAGAATCTACAAAAGGCTGTATCAACAAGCTCTTACCTACAGGAGGGTTATGTACTCGTGAAAGCCATTACATTGGTATACGGAAGAGGAATCGTTGAGAATGAAAAAATCAACTCGAAATCTGGTTTAAAAAGATGATAATTCAATAGCTGATACTTTTAATCCTTTAAAATTATACATCAAACAATTTTTTATTGCACAAATTCGACCAGATTATGAGTTAATGCCTTTAAATTATTGTTAAAATATTTACTCCTATAAAGATTATATTTACTTGTGCATGCAAAATATTTGTAGAGATAAGAGAAATTATCTCCTCCGACGTTTCGAAAAACTTAAAAAAACATTGTGTCAGTAGATACCGACGAACTAGGTCAGACAGCATCTTAATATGTCCCGCGGAAAATATTTGCCGACTGTTGAAAAAAAAAAGTTCCAACGTGCCCAAAGGATTTTTCAGCGCACCCTTCGACTGCAAAGTGTATCCGTAACTTTCAGTACTTTCGCGGGGATTCAACTCCCTTTTACCCCCTGTTCCCTCAGTCAGGCATCCATCGATGATTGCGCACCTGCACTTCGCCCCCAAAGAAACCTCCAAACGACCGTGAAGCCGTTGCCCAAACCACGACAAAGAGCTCTCGTGGACGCGAAATACACGAGAAAAAAAAAAAAAAAATTAAAAGCAAACATCCCCACAAACAAGCGCTCGCCTCTCCCGCGACACCAGCTAACGCTCCAACGCCGTCGTGCCGCAGCACCAAGTGATTCCTCATGCATGGAAAAAAAGTCTCACCAGCCGGCGACTGCAGCGGCGTCTTAAAAATATTAAAGAGGAAGGTAAAAGCGCGGTAGGGGGGGTGTGAAAAATCGCGAACGAACGATGTATGTATTAGCCAGACTATAGCGGGTGTCTGTGCGCGCGCTCGAGCCATCGACTTGTGTGCACACACCGACGATGCGACGGGTACCCGGATGATTCCACTTTGGGCTTTTAATGGGGTGTCGGGCGCGCGGGGGAGGCCGCTGTATACACGTACACGTATACGTACACCGATGTTTACCCGTGGGATTTTGCAAGCCGGGGACGCGAAGTGGAGCGTTATCTCGGGGCGGGGGGGGGGGGGGGGGGGGGGGGGGGGGGGGGGGGGGGGGGGGGGGGGGGGGGGGAAGGAGGCGGAGGAGAAAGAGGCTTTATTTATGTGGGAAGTCTTGCGAGGTAAACGAGGCGATTATTAATCGTCCGTACGGAGAGAAAATGAATCTCATCTTCGGACGAAGGGGATGGAGGCTCCGTGTACACTCTGATGTTTTAATACGACTCCGAGGAACTTGTGGATCTCCGCTTGTGTGCGTGTGTGTGTTTTTTTTTATTCGGCGCGCGTGAGCGGGAGGTGGCCCGTAACGTTGAGCGGGCTCGTGACGCGATCGTTTTCAACACTCGATGAAGCCCACTTTTGTATACAACCTCGAGTTTCCGCGTGTTTACGTAAAGTACACGCTGCGACTGGTGCATCTCGCGAAATGTTGTATATAAATCGCGTACGCGTATGAAGGTTCGCGTGGATTATTTATCGCGTCTTATAACTTTATGTATACGCGCGAACGTAAGATGCACAATTTGCATTTGACGTGGATAAAATTTGCATCGGCACGAAGGAATATATGCGTGCGCAGACTCGGCATTAACGCCATCGCAAGTAGTAGTCGTCAGGGTCAAGCATGAAATAAGGATGGTCGAAAAATAAGACAGGACGTCGTAAGGGAGAGGCTGCTCTTGAATAAAGTGGAGAGTAAGAACATCTCGAGTTGATGCGATGCCTGTGGACCACACCCTTTTTCGATATTTCAGTGCTCTTCTGTCTGGGATACACTTCCACTTATTTTTTTAAATATCAAATATTCCAACGTTTCTTTTGACAAAAAGTTCAAGTTCAAATTTACGCTTCATGGACCCTGAATCCTCTATCGATTTTTGTAGGTTATCCCTCGCGCAATGGCAATAAAATACGATCGAGCGTGATGTTTCAAAAATATCTTGACTTACATGCACTGTTCACCACAGATGGACTTTTATGGCATCGTAAAAACTCACCTGCAACAGAAAAAAATAAAAGATGATGGTTAATATTTTTCAGCCGTTGTTACAAACAAGTTTTATTTTGTCATAAAAAGATATTTTGTACAAGAACTACTGCCATAGGACGTTCGATTATATAATCCATTGAGATGGAATAACTTTGGCCGATACCCGCATCAAACAGCACAAAAATGATGCTTGTTATTCAACCGCGATAAAAATTTTAGCCCACAAAATCAACCCGAGTATCAAAACAAACTGAAAAAACTACCTCGGAAAAGCTATGAGCAAAAGCGACTCTTGGGCTGAACGTCGATCGAAAATTCGTTTTGCCCAAGTATCATGGGCAAACCAAAAACGACGGTCGAGCTCCCTCGTTGTCAACGCGTGGTGGCACACGTGTATACATACAGAGAGAGAAACCCCCCGGGGAAAGCAGGAGGAGGAGCCGAGAATACAAGCTCTCGATTCGGAACAAATTCGAGGCGGAAAGACGCCCGCAATTTCCCGAAGTTTCTGGTTTCTCTCCGTACAAGTGCAGAGAGGCGCGGGGGGAAAGGTTCGCCGAGTCTGTATCTCCATTAAGGAGCGGCAGTGCCGTGTGTGCCCCCCCCCCCCTCTGGGCGCGTCTTCCGCAAATATAATATACACGCGCGGGGCCGGGGGCGCTTGTACGCCGAACGCAGCATAGCCACGGCCCAATAGTCCTGGGCCGCGGGCGCGCGACGTTTGCACCGAGATATCGATGAATACACGTGAGCTGCGCGTGTATAACACGCATGAGAGGCCCGTATTATATCTACCGGCCACACGTGTGTGCGCGTCACCTGCGGGCCGGATGAATTCCTGGCCGCGGTCCAGCCCCCCCTGGACACATCCTTCCCTGTATTTCCACGGCTATCTCTTTAACCTCCATCTGCCCCGTGCGCCTCTTTTTTTTTTACCATCTTCCCGCCGCCGCCCTCCCTAACGCCCTTCTTCTCGGCCAACTTGTGTCGGGCGCCTTTTTTTCCCCGCTTCGGAACAAGATCCCCAATTTTTCGCAGCGGCGACTTGTCCGCGAGGATTCGAGTCCGGCTTTTTTACTGGTTCCGAAGCTGTACCTTTATCCTCGCGGCGCTCGCAAGTGCTGGGCGCGTTGCGCTTGTAAAGTGTGCGGAAACAAAATCCGAAATCGATCTACCGCAGTGTATGATGTGACCGATAAATTATGATTATCATTTTCGTCGCAGCTTTGCGGTAATGTTTTTTTTTGTCATCGCGATAAGTAGGAGTTTTCGCCACAAAAGTGCATCTCTCAAGGACGGTCCCTGGGCCCGAGGGCGCTTGCGAAGCAACACGAGCGGCGAATCCTATTTTTCCTACCGAGGGTGTACCAGAGTTGCAAAAGTGCCCGAGGTAGGAAAAAGCCTTTCGGCTGGCTGTACTTTTTACAGTTGAGCTGCTGTGATTTTTTCTTCTTGGCGTCAGGAGCCGATGCCGCTTTGATAATATAAGTACAGATGCGTCTTTCATCAATAACCTGATTAAACTTCTTTCCTTCTCCGTGCAGCTGTCTCGTAAAAGTGCGGATAATTTTCTCCACCATCACAGCGCCCGAGACGCGAACAAAAACCAGCCGCGACAGCGATCCACCCGAGCACCGAGACAGCGTCCGCCGGACTCGCCTGTGCTATCGTAGGCATCGAGCAAGCAATACTATATACAAGCCGCGCGCAGCACTCGCGCACCACACCAGGCGCGGATACGTCGAACAAATTCGCCCATCACCCCCCGATCCGCCCCGTCCTCCGCGAGCCGTTTCGGTTTCCCATCCCGGGGCCCCGAGCAGCCGTCGTCCCCGCACCAAGGAGCACCGTCCGCGCAAATGTGTGCGGGGCCGACTGCGGAACGGCAAAACTCGCGGCGCATTATGACCACCACCACCACCCCGAAACGGTGTGGTCCCTGTAGCGTGCAACTCGCGCGCACGGTACAGGCAGGGCGAATAACCGTCGCCATTAGCAGAATGAGAGTTGATTTGTCAAGGATCCCCCCCCCGGCACTCTCCGGAATTTCCCGGCGTTCTCCGGGCCGAGTGCTGTTGTTCTTCTCCGTACCGCTGCTTCCTGGGGGCGGGGGAGGCCAGCTGTCGTAGATGCCGCGCTGCTGGTTGCGAATCGTATGATACAAGTGGGGAGGGGACGGGGTCGAACGTCGTGACGCGTGTGCTCGGTGGCGTCCAACTCGGCTCGTGAAACCGGACTGATTATCCACAGTCGGGTCGGTCGCGGGGCGGCCCCGCTTTTCCGCGAACTTTTATCCGGGAGCTCTCGCGAGCGGCTGCAGCATCGTTCCTCTGTATACATACACGTGGATGGTTTGTGATTTGGTTCCTGCAAAGTATTAGAGAATTTTGAATTTTTGAATTTTGAATTTTATTGTACGACAAGAGGCTCGTGGCCTTACAACGCCGAAGCTTGTACATGTTTAGCAGATTTATGGTTGAGCATCGACAAGC
>JAPYYV010007649.1:0-13229 GCA_030522625.1 Copidosoma aretas | reverse complement strand
GCTAAGACCACTAGCGCGCCGAACTGAAGAGTTCAGCTAGTGGTCGAGCACGAAACGAGCTCATTTCCTCTCCTTTTTTTCCTTTGATTCCTTCCTTCCGTTCACCTATCTTTGCAAAGTGCCACGTATAAATTTAACGCTAGTAGCAAAATTATACTTGTGCTGTATTATGCACAGTGTGCGTATAAAGTGATAATCGCGTAAAAGATCTTAGTGGGTTTTACATTACCACGTAAAAACTCAGTAAGTAATATATTACCATCTACGTTACTATTTATTTCACAAAATATTAGACATTTTCTTTATATTTTTCCATTTTTCCAACAAAAACGTTGAAGTTTAATCAAAATTAGGTTGTTTATTTATAAAAACAAAGTTGTAAACTAATAAAAAACGATATGAAAAGAGATTTTTTCAAAATAAATATACAAATAATAATAATAATAAGAAAAAAAAGATACACTGTTAAATAACTGCTCGTAATACTTTAAATAGTGTAGTAAATTTAATAAACGTAATATTTATCCTGTTCATTAAGTATATCTAGATGATATACATGTATAAAGTATATTACATTTAAAAAACTTATTTGTAAAATTTCAGAAGTTTTTATTGAAAATTTCCAAAATTTGTAACATTGTACAGTAGATGGATACCAATTTTTTTGACTATGGGTTAAAAATTATGCTCTATCATTGGATAGTTCTATCATTAGACACTTCTCATTTATTGAAGTACAAACTGGAGTTCAAGAAACGGTGTTTGCCTCTTATATATTCAGCTCAAAGAAGACCGGGAGATCATCGTAGTCATCCGAAACGTCAACGAAATCTACACCGAGGAAGAAGTCCTGGAGGAAATCCGCCTCAAAGAACCAGCCATCAAAAAGGTGTTCCGCATGCGCAGAGGCCACAAAATCGGACCTCTCGTCGTGTTGCACCTGGACCCTGCCGACCCAAAAGCCAAGTCTATATTCGACATCCAGTGCATCGGAGGCCTCCAAGTAAAAGTCGAGGCCAAACGAAAAAACAAGCTGATCCTGCAGTGCAGACGCTGCCAGAAATTCCGTCATACGGCATATTACTGCCACGCCGCCTGGGCCTGTGCCTTCTGCACGAAAGACCACGCTACTCCTGCCTGTCCCACAAAGGATGACAAGTGTATCAAGCCCACCTGCGCCAACTGCCAAGGTGACCACTGGGCCACGCACCGTGGCTGCTCAAAGTTCCCGCATAAGGAGATTCCTCAGCCGAAAACAGAGCCGCCGCCACCACCACGGCCGACTACAGCCTCTTCTTCAAGAGTTCCACCGCAGCACGGGCGCTCCTACGCTCAAACAACAGCATCCAATCTCACTCAAAAAATTCTCTTTTTGCTTCTCTACCAAAACCTACTATTCAAAAAGCCATTCAAGCAGCAGTTTCTCAGTTCGTAGCCAAACTCATGGCTACTCTCACTTAATTCCTAACCTCAATTTTTGAATTGCGACGCGTACCCGCTGTGTCTTTTACTCATCATTTGTAAACTCAGATATCATCATCTATCTCTCGTGTCTCGCTCTTAGCGATAGCGCTAGCAAAATTTCTACTCGCGGTTTTTTAGCTAGCCCCGAACTCTCGGCGTCCCAGTATTTTCCATCATATTTTTCTCCGCTTCTTTTCATCTTTCGTTCTTTGGGTACTCATAGCGTTTACGCTGGCTGACCCTGACAGTGGATGGTTTTAGTCAGTAAGAATCTGACACACACCTTAGTTGTTTTGAGGGAGCCTATGCAGGGTTTCCTCCACCGCCCGCGCCCTCCATCAAAAAAAAAAAAAAAAAAAAAAAAAAAAACAAAAAAAAAAAAAAAAAAAAAAAAAAAAAAAAAAAAAGCCTCTTATATATTATAAAATATTGCGATTTTCACCGTATGAAAAAAAAAGAGACGTTGAACATATGAATGTTCTTAAAAATCCATTCAATCAATAATTTAAAATTATCACTAAAATCAATACGTAATGTAACATAAATGAAGAAAAAATATTATTTAACGATCGTGCAAGTTGCGAGTTATGAATTTCAAAAAAATTGTATTTCATTAATGATAATTAATAGAAAGACATAATGTATTAGTATGATCAAGGATCAAAAATTATTTTTGAATCAAATCACGATTTTTTACACAAAAATTCCAAAAACTGGTTCTTTAAAATAAAAAAAACATTTATAAACCCTTAATAAGGTACAAAACTAAAATTGTATTTTCAAGCCAGTATAAGTATGAAAAAAAAAATTTTAAGCCCAGGATGATTAAAATCGTTGTCAGATTCCTAAAAAAAGGTTGATTATTAAAAAAAACGTAGTATTCGGTTACTGAAAAAGAACAAAATAATGTAATAACATATTTCAAAATTAAGATGGGAAACAAAGATATTTGTAAGCTTTGTCAGTTTAAATTAATTTGAGAGTCGCGTTAGAATTTTTTTACCATAAATATAGCAAAAAATTTTTTTTTGAAAATCAGAAGAACGTTAAAAATCACAATTAGGTATGAAACTTTCAATTTTTTCTCCCCGTACTGCTATGAGCATAAGAAAATAGACATTTCAAGCCCTGAATTATTAAAATCGGTCAACGTATTCCTGAGATACGACTGATTAAACACATAAAAGTGCGCGCACGCATGCACGCACACACACACACACACACACACACACACACACACACACACACACACAAATTGTTAAAATGATCTATTTTCATGTAAAACATCATAAATTTTTGGGGTTGGCGCGCGGAGCGTGCAGGGCGTGGAGCCCCCTTGTCTAATTATAAATATGATTACTTTTATTATTGTAATAGTTTTTATCATGATTATTATCAGACATCGAAAAATAAAAATATGATTGCCGGTCCTTTTAATAATTTTGTACTGCAATTTATTTGAATTTAAATATACGACAATTATTAATTTCGAAGTCGATTTGTCTAACTACATGATTGGTTGTATGATCGTTTTGTATTGATTGTATACAATATTGTTTAGTGAGTTTTATTCAATGGTAGTGAGTATTCGCTGTGTGCAAGTGTATTGGTGCCATCTGATGGCGAAACAGTGCGTACTTTCGGGACTTTTGAGGGCTTCATGCATTGCCGATGATAAATAATACAAATGTACAGGTGTATAACGATGCTCAACGTGACATCTATGAGAATCACAATAACTGTGAATGTAGTTGTCGTAGTATGAAATGTACAAGCTTAAAGTTACACTGATTTCAGTAATGTCAAAATAAAGACGATACCAAAGCCAGTAACATAACCTTGATTTTGTAGTGCCGATACAGAACGAACTGAGCTGGCCCGTAAAGTAATGAGAGTATGACGTGAATGACGTCTTAACTGAATCATGTCAGCATGTCACTCGCTATATTTTGTTCACTAACACTCATTTATTGCATTATAAACTTTTATTTGTTTTTATAAAAGATCTGTAAAACATACGATCATAATCAGTTCCGTTTTATGCACGTCTGGCGATTACAAGTATTATAAAACTCATAAATGTTCAGTCAACAATGCATTAAGCCCTCAAAAGTCCCGAAATTACGCACTGTTTCGCCATCAGATGGCACCAATATACTTGCACACAGTAAATACCCCCTACCATTGAATAAAAGTTACTAAACAATGGTGTATATAATCAATATAAAACGATTATTCAACCAATTATGTAGTTAGACAAATCGACTTTAAGATTAATAATTGTCGTACATTTAAATTCAAATAAAATGCAGTACAAAATTCTTAAAAGTATCGGCAATCAATTTTTTTTTTCGATATCTCATAATAATCATAATAATAACAATAACAGTAATAAAAGTAAACATAGTTATCATTAGACTAAGGGGCTTGGCCCCCTGCACGCTTCACGCACCAACCCCCAAAATTTTATTAAACATAACAAATTATTTTCAAGATTTTATTGAAAAAGAATCAAATTATTCTGCATTACCGATTAAATCATTTAATTACCAATTTTAGTATAATTCGGACGGATTTCACAAAACGAACATACAGAGGTACTACATAAAGAAAAAATGTATAATCTCGAAAATTTACGGGCATCTATTTCAACGACAACTTTTAAAGTTGTCGTTAAAATATTCGCTTGAAACTTTGGCAAGCAAATCCTTTTGATTTCGTATAGTGCCTCTGTATCTGTATTTTTCAATGTTTTGGAAAAAAAAATACAGTTTTTTTACCATCAATTTGTCTCTAGGATGAGTTATACATATACTAGAGGTGCATCGTTCCCTGCGCGCTTCGCGTGGCAACCCCCTTATTTTAATATTTTTATTCTAATGTCTGAATAATGAATAAAAAATTTATTTTTAATGCACATACATGCGTTCAAACATAGAAAATCAAAGCGATGTCATAAAAATTCGCTGAAAATTCGAACAAATATAGTCAATACATAAAATGAGTTTACTAATTTATGAAATAATTGTTAATAATTCGATGAGTCTGTCTAGGGGGCACCTTCGCATACGCGAAAAAGTAGGCGAAATTATGCGAAAGTGCGCGAGAAATAAGCGACCACTGTGTTATCAAGGGTACCTTCGCGTAGGCGAAAATTGCGTGAAAATCATGCGAACAGCAAAAGCTAAAGCTCACGCGAGAAAAAATATATGTACCAAATTGTTGAAGGGTTAGAATGTATGCGGGATTAATCATAAGGTTTGCTCGACTACTCCCCAGCAAACTAGGGTTACCCTCGCGAATTTTCGAACAAACCTGTGTACTTTTTAAGTTATAGTAAGAAGTGTACAGGCCTCCGCACTGAAATTGACGTATGCACTGAAGCACAAGCACAGCAGCACAGCGATGGACGTAGCAGCACAGCGCATGGACGTAGCGGCATAGCGCCTTCTGCTATATGTAATAGACACTGTCACGATTACTTTAAATGTTTTAATTATTTCGATTGACAGTATATAATCTTTTGTTGAAATGTCAAAACATCTATTCTTGTGTACCGAAAAAACATTTTGCCATCTTTTTTCAAATCTTCATAAGTAACATTAATAAATCCTTTTTCATCTCTCTCTTGATTGAGTTTGGATGATTTGGTGTTCGAAGACGGTGTTAAGAAAACAAAGGGTAGGCCACGTGGAACATCCAAAACAAAAGTATGCGGTGCAAAATTAATATCAGCGTCCCAGCCTTTTGAACAAAAACCAAACTGAATCAAGCTAAAACCCTTCTGACCTTATTGCTTAAAAACAAGGAAATCGTAAGAAATATTATGGATGGCTCATATCAAGTTAGTCTTGATGACATTAATATATTTGACAAAGATACTCTACCATCAGCTTTCGCCGAAAAAAGTATTAAAATTAGTGTCTTAAATGATTATTGCAGTTCTGACGTCATGACTTACTTAAAACAGTTAATAAAAAAAAGGGTCAAAATTCTTGCTTCGGTTCGATTGTGGTCAAAAGGCTGAAGAAGGAAGTATTCAGTGTGATGCGTGCTTAATGTGGTTCCATGGTCAGTGTCAGAATATAGATATAACAAAATTCAGAGATAAAACTCCTTGTCATTGTCTTGAGTGCTGAATTACACATTATTTTTCGTTTTCTTCGTTCAACCACTGTTAATTCATCTTATCTTATGATCTATGTTTACATATTTATGTATTACGTTTCATATCATGTATAAACAGTCACTATACATGTCAAGTAATAATTGTACTTTGTGACTAATGGTTTTGCGTATTAAGATTACTAGTATTGTAGTAATAAAAATTTGGGTAAATAAAATATTTATGAAAAAGTAAAGTAACATTTGGTGTATTTTATGATAAAATTTTGCTATGCAATTAACACAAATGTTTAAAAACATTATAGTGCGGTAATTATAATCCATTATTTGCGTAACTTACTCTTCCCAAACATTTTTGCGAACGTTTCGCCCACGCCAAAGTGCTTGTGAAACGTTTAAATCTTATTCGCATATTTTCCGTGTAGATTCGCCTAATTTCCGCATATTTGTCGCCTACGCGAAGATGCCCTTGTGAACCCGTTGATCGCTTATTCAAATTATTTTTCGCATACTTTCGTACGTCATTCGCACAATTTTCGCATGTGCAAAGGTGCCCTCGAAAACACGTCGTCGCTTATTTTTCGCGCACTTTCGCCTACTTTTCGCCTACTTTTCGCCTACTTTTTCGCGTCTGCGAAGGTGCCCCCTAGACAGACTCATTTGATACTGATAAGGACTGTAATTGGTATTTAAGGTTAATATTGTAATTGGTATTTAAAGTTGATATTGACACGTATGTATATGTATACAATATTTCCGCAATCATTATTACAGAAATAGTTATGAGCCTTTGTTATTTTTGATCGGTTTATAATTAATTATGGATATAAGTTTGTAATAAGATATCATTTTGAAATTCTATCTTAATATTTGTAAATGTGAAATGATCATTTTATTATTTTTTCATTTCTTATATAGATTTTTATCTACTTCTACATTTTCTATGTTTGTTTTATAACTATAAAAAATTCTCATCCTCTTATATTATTACTTATATCATTTTCAATTAAGTAATTTATGCAATTGATTAAATATATAACAACGTGTTAGGATTTCTTTTTACATTTTTATAATATTATAATTTATAACGCATAACATATTTTTAAAGTTCCAATCTTTACTGTTGTGCCTTATTTACCTACATATATATCTTATATTTTGACATTAATCATCTTCCTCCTGCATATCTCTCCATTATCTTTTAATCCTACATTTCTGACTGTCATTATTATTATATCATTTGTTTTTTTTTTCCTCTTTACATAGCAATATGTGCTTTATATTTTTTCTTCTTTTATTGCACATCGGACAGTCTATCACTTAAAAACTTCTAAACTTGCTTATATCTTTTTTTTGCTTTATTTTTCTCTCTCTGCTTTTTTATTTTTTTTACATTTTACGGATGATAAATTTGTCAATTACCATATAGTTTTTTTTGTATTTTCTGATTGACAAAAGTCTTCCTTTCCTTTGTAAAATTATCTTTGATTTTGTCAGGTTATCATCCTCCGTTGCTCTTTTTATAAATCCTATCATTTTCCAATCCTCTAATTTTTCATACACAACCTTAACGTCTTTGCCTATTTTGTATGATTTTTATTGATTAAGTCCGTTCATTCTTCGATTAGGCATAAATAAGGCCATCTGTTCTTATCCATTTTTGTTATTTTCATAATGTAAATTTATTCCCTTTTTCTTATGCCTATTTCTAGACTAACCCTTTCCGTCTCCATTTCTCATATGTATCCTGGTGTATTTGCATATAACCCAACATGATATTTGTAAATCTGAATTTTTTTTTTCCCCTTTTGATTTCCTTTTTCATTCCCAAATTCATGCCTACCTTGCCCGCCTGCACCTTCCGTATGTATCCTTTTGTCTTTGCAGCTAAACTTAACTTCATACTTTAAATCTGCCTTCTATTCTTTCTACATATTTTTATTCTGTTTCATAGATAAGTCTCAGCTACGTATGTGCAATATAATTTCATTATTTAGTCCATGAAAAATAATATTCAATTTAAACTTTCTACGTTAGCTCTTATGCTTAAGACTTAAACTTCTTTGACTGCCTATTCCTCCCTACCTATGGTTTTTTCTGTGTGCCACGATAATTTTTTAATTTTTTGTTAAGAACAACACTCCTGGCTCTATCGGTCCATGGCCTCGTTTAAAACTTCCAATGTCTCTAATCCAAATAGTAACAGATCTGTTTTTATCCTTTTTTATTCCTAAGAATGAAGATTTTTTTTGTGCTTACTTCCAGTATATTTTAAGTACTGTATTTATCTTAGTCTGTCTGCATGGGTCTTTTGTCTTTAAATTGCTGGTCACCTAAAACGACGTCATCAGATAATTGGAGACAGTAAATTTTGAGTTCGCCTACTGTTACACCTCTTGTATCGTTTTACATCCACTTTTTGTCTATATTCTTTATAAATAGATTTAAAATTACCAAGCTACATGGGCTCCCTTGCCCTACCTGTGTTTTTTTTGGGCACGATTGTTATACTAATGGAGTGCTTTATGTTCTTACCCACGAAAAAAAAGTGATCGAGGTTTCACCGGGATCATGATATCTGATTTTTACCTAATCAAGCCTAACTTGCAGCATTTTACTCGTCTGTATGTAGGGAAGTTGCAGTTGTAATTTGAGCAAAATCAGCCTGCTGGCTTTAAAATGCGAGCACGTTAACCAATACTGTATAATTTTTTCATTCAAGGAGTATTTTTATGTGTCATGTAAATCAGCGCAAGTAACCTATTAGTCAGGGCTAAAAAGCGATTTAAAACAATCTTTTACATGTGTACTACAATTGTACAAATTTTTAGAGTTGCAAGACACATGTATTATGAATGCCAACTGCTTGAAGATCAGTCCCAGTGGCGCTTCCGGATGGCCATACCAATTGTTGATTGGTGTTTTTCTGTGTTTCGACGAATTGTTGATTGATCATCATGATTCTTGCGTCATTTTATTCGTCTTCTCAAGCTGTATCAACTTTTCTATTTCCAGTTTGATTGGTACGCTCATTTTGAGATGCCAGCACTTGGACTGTCTGGTATTATTTAAAATAGCATTAGAAAATCTAAACTGCTCGAGTCTTCGTTATGGTTTTGGAGAGTACGTGGCTGTCATTATATCTAATTTTATATACTTTATGAACATATATTTTATAGGAGACATCCTGAAATATAACGATCGTGCCTTATATGCAATGGCGTAGTCCTTTGCATACGTCAAGCCGCTAGTTGTAAGTAGATTTGTTAGCTCCCTACTGTAATTACCTGTTTTTTGTACATTTTTAGATTCTTTTTAACATGTTTTTCATTTTTATACTTATATATATAATTTGATCCAGAACATTTCTCTATTAATGTTATCAAATTCTGTCTTAAAGTCTACAAAAACCGCATATAATTTTTTGCCCCCTTCCCGTATTTTTTTTAAATTAAACTATTTAGTACAAAAATATGGCACCTTGTTCTTCTTTTTATTCTGATGCCAGCCTGACTCTCATTTATTATTTTATACTCATCTACCTATTTTTCTACATTTTCAACGATTATAATTGCTGATATGGTGAATGGTACATTCAAGAAAGCCACTCTACTGTAGTTTTAACGTCCTTCTACTCATTCCCTGCCTTGTGAATTTGATAGATTCTTGCTATTTTCCACTCTTTAATAGTATGTGTGTAAATATACGCTATAAATTATGTATTTGAATTCAATCATTCAAATTATTTGCAGATTTTTGAGACAGTTTCGTATAATTATGTCTTTTTCTGTGTCTTTATTTTTTTTTAATTTTTACATTGACATTCTGTTATTCAATGATGGATAATTCCTCGTAAAATCTTTTTCGACATTGCTGTTGATTCGAATTTCATTCCATTATTCGTTTTTAGTATAACATGTATCATTATTGTCTCTTGACAAATTTTTAAAATTATTCTTTTATGCCTCTTTCCTTACTACCATCACTCTTTTTTTTTAAATAGCTTTCCAAAACTCATTTCAATCTTGTTGTCTTCTACTATTCTAAGTTTTCTTAGATTTTAAGAAATTTTTTATCTCTCATTAATCTATTTATGCATTTTACGTTAGTCTTTAATTCTATCTTTACTCTCTCTTTTATTTTTTTAGTATTCTTTGAACTCATCTATAATCCATATTGTCTGCTTAATTATTGTGGAATCCTGTTTATATATTTGCAATGATTTACCTTTATAGATTATATCATTCTTAGCTCCTCTGTTACCAGTGTAATTACATTACGTAACCGGTCATATTTCTTTGTAATATTTATTCCATATGTATATTCGCCTACCTGCGTGCTCTGCTTGCCAATTTTCTAATTATCTATATTTATAAGATAAATCATTTTAATAATTATTATATCAATATATAAAACTTTATGTAATTATAATCAATTTTTCAATAGCTATACTTCCTCTACTTTCATAGAATAATCAATTTTTCTCTTATTTATTAAATATATTTACAATTGCACTTCGAGGGGGAACCGATGGGTAGGCGAAGGGAAAGCAAGGGGTCGCTGAGGGGGAGCAGGGTGAAGCGGGGGGAGCAAGTACACAATTTATTCGGTTAAAGACCACACTAATGCGAAATAAAAACTCCCTTATTTGAGCGGAAGCCGAGGGGGAGCTGAGGTGGAGGGGGTGAGGGTGGGGCAGAAACTGACTTTTGACCATACAACTATATAATATAAGGAGATATATACACATGTATATATATATATATATATATTTATATATACATACATACATACGCATATACGCAAACAATATTTCCTATAAGGTTTATACCATTGTGAGGTTAGATGGTTTTGTTTGTGTGCGTGTGCGAGTGACGCGGGTCGTTTGCAAGACGGCAACCTGGTGCAACTCCTGCAGCGGGTACAAGTTAAACCGTGACTGCTGAGTTACATTGAGGATGTCACTGCTTTAGGTTGGTGCCAGAAATGAAGTGCGTGGGAGGGCGTCAATCGTCGATCGTTCTGGCGATGACACGGTGACAGCTAAGTAATCATCAAGGGTGGCCAACTCAGTATCAGGTCGTCTCCAGGGATAAGGCATCTGTCAGTACCGTGGTCAGTTGGTGCTAACAGACGAGGTGATAAGTTTAGTGCAGCAGATAATTTGATGAATAGTCGGAACGACTCAAAAACGGTAGTATTTCACTTTGATTGAAAATCATAAAGAATTATTTGAAAGTAATGATTCTTTTCCAGATGAATAATCAAAATTTAACAACTGCACTCAAGGAGCCAGTAAAAGAGTACCCTGGAAGTTTTCAGTGTGAGATGAGGATTGGCAGGTCGTGGCAATCATTCACCCTAGGTGTGCTTGAATTGCAGCAGATCTACTACAATCGTCAAGGAATTCAATACCTGGAATAGTGAGGTAACGACAGATCAAAGTATGATTTTCTGGTCGTTCCTACAAGTTAATACCGGTACCTTCACACGTGCAGCCTATGTCATGAAGGTTTTAGTCAAAAAATGAAAGAGTTTACTGAATATTTTTTCTGTCTTATTTTTTTTAGCTTTTCATCTGTTTAAGAAGCTAAGATGAAAAGAAATTTTCGATTTTAAAGAAAGATTTTGTTTTAGATTTGAGCTTTTCATCTATTACATCAGCTATAATGTAAAGTTTATTTAAATGTAAGTGATACAGGCTCTTTACTAAAAAATACAGAGTGATGCTTATCATTTATAGCTATAAGAGAATCAGATTTGAGATCTTATTAGTTTTCTTGTTGTACTTCGTAATTCGAATATATTTGCATGTTATTAAACGAAACTAGCTCTTATCATGTACTGTGCACTAGAAAACTTGGTTTTTCATAAAATTTACGAACAATGGCTTCATCGGCCAATAGAGAACTTGCATGTTTTCTAAATTATTTTTTTTTTTCGATAGTAAATAGTGCACTCTGAGTACGCGTGTAAGACATTCTTTTTTTTAATGTTGTTATGAGTTTATAATAATTGATTGAAATATCAAGTCACATTCAAACTGATATTACGTGATATGATGTCAGAGCTTCTAACTTTTCTGAGGTTTGTTCTGTTTTCACCAGTGAGTAAAAAGCCGAACTAACCTTATTGTCTTCAACACACGAATCATAATATGGTTATGTTGCACTCATTGGGAGTGATATAACCTTCTGTCGTGTCTAAATAAGTTTTGGTAGATTTTCCGACGTAGTGTGAAGAATTCTGGTCATTTAAAATAAAATATTTTTAAGTAACAAATTTAGTAAATTTCTCTCACAGTCTGCTGTATCGCAGCAGGACGCCCCGCCACAGCCCGCCTACAAAATAAGGGAAAATTCTTTATATTTCTCTGTATATTAACCCAACTACAAATGTGTGAGACCCCCCACGCCTCTCTCACACCCCCCACACGCTTCTCATACTTTCCCTCATCTCTTTCACCCTTCCCCATCGCAGCCTTCCATGGTACCCCTACGCCCCGCCCCCTTACGCTTCTGATACTTGTCTTTATATTATCAAAGCTGTCCATACAAAAATTTATGTTAAGTACAAGAATTTATATAGATCTTTGTAGCAATAGAAAAAAATAAATTAAACTATTTTTTCCACACCGCCCATGAGGCCAATAGTAAGGGTCGCTGACTATTTTTTGTTGTTATTGTATATAAAACAGTATATGAATTGTAACATTTCATACATACAAGCATGTGACATGACAATACGTGCATGTGTAATGATTTTAAGCTAATACAATGGAGTAACAATAACAATCGTGGAAGTCATCGCCAATCAGTCTTGTGCTCAATCGTTAAATAGTATCTTCAATAAAAATACCACAACAAATGGTAAATAAGGTTTTTCTATTAATTGTACCTATATATTTACTAAAATGTATTATACATACATACATATATTTTATAGATAAAACCAATAGTAGTATATGTTTACCTATGGTTACTGTTAATTTTACTGAAGATAATATTTAATAATTGAGCCCAAGACCAATAAGCCCTTAAATAAATAGTTTTTGAAAAGTATTAATTTAATTAATAATTTATTTAACTTATAATTTATTTAATATTTTTAAAAGACATGATGTAATAATATTTTATAAAGTATAGTGGTCTTAATGAAATTATTTAATTACGATTTGAATTTTTTATGAAAATACAGAAATTTGATAGTTGAGAATTCTTATTAATTTTGTTAACTAAAGTAATTTTTTATATTATTACTTTTTTATTATTTCTACACATTGAAAATTTCTTTTAATACGACATGTTTAACTTCAATATTATCTTGACTGTCATATTGTATAAAAATGCCATCTTAGGATTCAATGTAATTGCACACACACTCACGCATAAAAATAATTATGTTCGAAAAATCAAGTATAAAAGCCGTGCTCTATAAATTGAATATTGAATAATCGAACAAGTTATAGTACAGAAGTTCAATTAAATTTAAATAAAATAAATAATTCATATTTACAAAAATTAAGAAAGAATTTCAAAAGCATATCTTATAATAAACTTATATCCATAATTGATTCTAAAGTGACCAAGAATAACAAACAAAGGCCATAACTATTACTGTAATAATAATGATTGCGTAAA